>JBBPUA010000786.1:0-12408 GCA_038094355.1 Afroboletus lepidellus | reverse complement strand
TCTCGGGACAAATCGTCCGCAATACTCTACCAGTAAAATGTTCGGATTGACTCCGTGACGGCGGCCTACTTGAACTCACTCTCAAACATCCTCGTCTTGCCCTTTGCACCTTGGTTGTCCCGCAACTGTTTTGTGCACACAAAGGGTGCTTCTTGTAGCATGTAAGCATGGTCGATGCTCCATCATCCACGTGTGATTTTGATCGTACAAAAGATGCGGCGTCCGTTGCCATGTGCAATATACGCCTCGCCCACAGTCACGAGGTCCAGGCGTCCGCAAGCTAATAGGATACACAGCGCATTCCGAGGCGGTAGGATCACACAGCACTCAGGCTTATTTAAACTTCATTGTTCGGTGGCACCGCTCGAAGGATATCTGACTCTCCTATCATAGATACTACACGGTCAATGTGTTCCTGGTTGAAAGTTTACCACGCGGAGAGCGTGGCTACCCTCGTTTCACTTTGGCCGCTGTTCCATTGAGCCATAGTACTCAAGCTATACTATACCTAACGTTCAAGACATGCCAGCTTGAAGATCCCCATCGTACGTTAGGAGCGGTGAACAAGAGATAGTACAAATATTTCTGTGCTCGGAGTCAAGACGGCGGGTAAGTTCGTTTTCAGTTATCCGGCACTGCAGCGACAATCTGTTGCCTATAAGATGAAAGTATACCCCGGCGAAATACGGATCATCTTGACGGATAGAGCCATGCTTAGCAGCTAAGGGAATCAGACTTTGTGCATCACGAAGTATGCCGACCCCAACACACATGCCGACCTCTAACATCGTCTCCGCCCGCCCCATGTTTCAGGTTAAATTAATTAACAGTACTTCGCAGGGGGTGCCTCGCATCTATCATTTCATTAGGCACGATCACCGCACTTGCCAATGGGGCGAGGATCACGTAATTTGCTTGAGCTTCGACCAGTCAAGGCGACGAATGACCAGATGTACAGTATCCGATCCACGGACAACATAAAAGCGATCTATCTTTCCCCTGGTTATACCATTCCATCCTTCCTCTTGCTCTACTGAACGTTGCAATGCCTTCTCCCAAGTTTGGTCCCAAGTTTCGCGTGGCTATTTGGTGAGTAACTATCACCTCGATCTATCCAATCCATCGAACAATTCTGTAGCGGCGCTGGTGTTGGCGGCCTCATCCTCGCTGTTACCATCGGGAAATATAACCCTTCCGTGCTCATTGATCTATATGAGGCACATGACTCCATCTATAGCGCTGGAGTAGGGATCACCATATGGAAGAAGGCGCACGAAGTTCTTCTTGACCTCGGACTATTCGATGATTTCAAAGAAATATTTACCCGTCAGCCCGAAAGTTCCATTGGTGAGTAGCAGTTTTCGATGTATCAACTTTGGTCTAAGCGCTGCATTAGGGCCCAAAGTAAGGCGGGGAGATATACGTGAGGGCGGATACTTCTGGTTCCAAAGGTCTCATCGCCGTATGTCTACAGCTTGCTATTACCAATTCTTGTTTTGATGGAACTCGAGTCGGAGCCTCTACCATGCATCGTCAGCAAATGATAGCTATCTTGGAAAGGCACTTGCCGGCCTCATGCACCGTACATTCCAAGAAACGCCTCGTCAAATATATAGAACACGGGCAAGATGCGAAGTCCACATCACCTATCAGGCTGGAGTTCGCTGACGGGACAACAGCGACGGCTGATGTGCTCGTTGGTGCTGATGGGGTTCGCTCTGCAGTTCGGGGGACGATGTTTGAAGTAGCATCAAAAGACGATGGAGACGACAAGACGGATCTTAAGCAATTCATTGATGCAGTTTTCACAGGGATGTCAGTATATCGTTGTCTCGTCCCTGCGGAGTTGTTGAGAAAGGAAGACCCGGAAAATCCTTCGTTGAAAGAGTTCACTACAGTAAGCACTCAATTACACCGCGCGGAATTTCACCCCTCATTCTGCTATGTAGCGCGTCGGAAAGGGCAGGGTGACATATTTGGCTTCGCCTTTATATTCGAATTCGCTTACCCGCTCCCATTAGTACATGGTCACCTATCCGATTGTCCAAGGCACTATCATCAACGTCGTAGCAATGGTGTGCGATCGAGCTTTGACGGGAACGCACTACAAAGGCCACTGGGTATCCGACGCGACTCGTGAAGAGCTAGTGGAATATTTTGACAACTTCGAGCCTGCTGCGAGAGCGGTGATAAAGGTTAGCTCCCCCTATATCGAGCAGCTAGGTCAATAAAGGCTAGGCACTATCCAGCTCTGTGAAAAGCCATCCAAATGGGCAATGCACGTTGTGAAGCCGCTTCCATTTTGTACGCGCAACAGGGTTGCCCTTATCGGAGATGCAGTGCGTCCTTTTTGGATTGGGCACATTCTGTCGATAAGAAATTGAATCTACCAGTGCCATGCGATGACGCCTCACTATGGTGCAGGCGCGGGTCAAGCGATCGACGTGCGTCACTCACGATCTCAGCGCTCTTTCATTCCCGTTTACACGCGTTTAGGACGGATATGTCCTTGGCCGGCTGATCGCGCATCCTCTGACATCACTTACTCACATTCAAGATGCTCTCCGCGTTTACGAAGAAACTCGCTTCCCGTTTTCTCGTTGGCTCGCGAGCCTTTCACTGTCGACAGGATGGATGTACACATTCCTAGTACCTGGTTTCTACGACGGAGCTAGAAACGGAGACGATCTAGATGAGCAAGGCATCAGTTCTTATGAGAGAGAAGGGATGGAAGCTATCAAGCAGGAGATTTTTAAACGATGGGACACTTTGGACGAATCGAAGAGTGCCATGCAGGCATGGGAGGATGCTGAGTCTAAATTGGCAAGTGTTGGCAGGTTAGCTAGGGCACATTTATGAGCCACCCGCCCCGGAATACTTGAATAATATTTATTTGATTGTGCCGTGTAGAAGTGATCCTCACTGATGCGTGTCATCTTTTTAAGGGGCCATGAGGCGGTTCAGTCCGACCGAAACCGCATTGTTACAAACGAGCCCGCAACAATGGGCGTAGTTCGCCTCGAAGGCTGAGTACACAGGATACAGTCTCAGTCGCAATGGTGGATGCGAAGAAGTCGAGGGACGTGCGACCAACTATCGCGCGATGCAGACGCGAATACGGACATGTTTAGCATTCGTGATTGACTGTCACGGATGGTGTACGTTCGAGATGGTTGGGCCAGGTCATCAACTTACACCTCCCAACTAGTCTTTCTCCGCATATAGCACTTACCTTGTGAGTCCCCCTGACGATGATACTCCACCGCAGGTTCCGCATTCAGTGTGCTGTGACGAAGTATTTGAAGGGAAAGTTGAAATTGGTGGACGCTCGACAGAAAAGGAATGGCAGGCATTACAGAATGCCGTTGACTTCTATCGCCGAGTGGGCCACGTAAGTTGTTTGAAAAGATATAGGATCCACGCAGTTGCAGACCACGCAGCATTACTTGAGCTGCGACAGGTCAAAGCGATGTCAAGTGTACACAACCCAGAGACGACGTACTAAAAGCAACCCATCCGACGTTCTGCTCCTAGCGGTTTCCCTCACCCCGCTGAGATACGATGTCGCTCCCACAGTGACAGTCACACTCTGGTGCTAAGTGTCGCGTTGCTATCTGGTGAGTTGCTGTGTTCAACTTGAAATTGCGAGCCTTTCTCAAAAACAATCTCAAAGCGGTGCCGGTGTTGGCGGCCTCTTCCTCGCTATCACGATCGGAAAATATGATCCTTCTATACCCATCGGCATATACGAAGCACACACCTCAATTGAAACTGCTGGTGTAGGAATTACTGTATGGAAGAAGACACACGAAATCATGATCGACCTTGGGCTGTTCGATGACTTCAAACAAATCTTTACTCCGAACTCTCAGAGTATAGCGATATGGCTTTTTTATGGGTCAACTCCAGTCTGACCCCCCATATCAGACCTCAAGGTAAGGCGATCGGACATACCAGAGGGCGGTTACCCCTGGTTCGAAGTGACGGATCGCCGTACGTCCCCCGTATTCGTGCTTAGGACCTTATTCATGAAGTGTTCCAAAGATGGACGCTCCGCTATGCATCGCCAGCACATGATAGCTGTCTTGGAAAGGCATCTCCCGGCGTTATGTACGGTACACTCGAAGAAGCGCCTCGTCGATTGCGTGGAGCCAGAAGATTCCAAATTGACATCTCCGATCACCCTTGAGTTCGCGGATGGGACGACTGCAATTACGGACGTGCTCATTGGAGCTGATGGCATTCGCTCCGCGGTTCGGAAGAGGATGTTTGAAGCGGTATCCAAAGCAGTTGGGGACACCAAGACTGATTATAAGCAATCCATTGACGCGACATTCACCAGGATATCTTGCCCTCGTCTCCGCAGAGACATTGAAGCAGGAAATATTGCGTTGACACAAATGACGTGTAGGTGTTCGCTTTAGTGCACATAAATATCACTGATCTGTAATATAGTACTCTGGGAAGGGCAGGGTAGACATGTTAATTCTTCGTATCGAGATTCATATTCACCGTTGTTAGTTCTTTGGCACTTTCCCGATCGTTAAGGGCGATATCGTCAACGCTGTGGCCTACACGTGCAATCCGAGTCTTGCGGGCACGCACTATGAAGGACATTAGGTATCGGATACAACCACTGACGAATTAGTGGGACTTCGAACCTGACGGAGTTCTCTGCACACTAATGAAACTGGAGCGGTACAAACTACGCGTGATACAGCTCTGCGAGAAACCTTCTAAATATGCTCTACACGTTGTGAAGCCTCTCCCATTTTGTGTACGAAACATGGTAGCACTTATCGGAGATGCGGTGTGTTTGTTTATCTGTTACCCGGGGTTCCGTTAATAAGGAATTGAACTCACGCCATGACACCTCATTTCGGTGCTGGTGGGGTCCAATTGAAGTATGTCTTTTTCACAAGTTCCCGCATTCTTGCCTAAACACATCAGGACGCATTTGTACTTGGCTGGCTGATCGCTTCCTCTCACGTCGCTTTCTCGTATCAAAGATGCCTTCCGTGTTTATGAAGAGGTTCGGTTCCCGATCGCTCGCTACGTGGCTAACTCTTCTTTATCGACCGGATGGATGTATACATTCACGGCACATGGTTACTGTGACGGGACCAGAAAGCAAGCCGAACTAGATGATCATAGCATAGATTCGTATGAGAAGGAGGGGATGGAGGCCATCAAGCAGGAGATTCTCAGACGATGGGACATGTTGGATGACTTGAGCAGCGCTCTGCAGGTATGGAAGGAGGCGGAAAGAAAACTACAGGCGTTGGCTGGTCAGATGAACTAGGACACATAGAGCCTTGTGTACCCTTTACTCACGAGGGCAATTTTTCTCGGAGAGTTCTTTTGTGATCGTAGTGGTAGTATTACGCAGTGGAAGCTATGAACAAATAAGAGTAAATATCACTTGAGAAAACACAACTCTCTGAAACGTTGATGAACGAGACCTAAAGCCCATCGCCGTTCAAGTCTCTTCATCGCCAATCTCAAGGCACAGGCTGCACTCCTGTACAACCAAGTGCAGGTACTGAGATAAGGAGTCAGGACTCGGTCTGCTCAGGCGACCGACTATCTCCATGTTCCTTTCATTTAGTGCCGAGGCTCCAACGGCGTCCACGGTGAGTCAGCATGTACTGGTCAGCATCGACTCGTGCCGACTGCATCACGGGAACTTGTGGCATTCTAGTCGTCTAGAACTTGGACGTGATCACGTCTTCCGCAGACCTTTGGAGGTTCTGAAAGTGACGCACGGAGTTGGGACAATCGGGGTTCTATTACACCCGTTGGCGAGCTGCCAGTGAGCACCGGCTATAAATGCCTAGCCATTCATATCCGGCAGAGTTGACGTCAAGGTCGCAGATGGCTGTTCTGTGTCTCATCTACGAGCTTCCTGACGGGTGGCCGTGATCGGTTCGCGAACAATATAAAGAGATGCATCTGCAGCACGGCTCTTTAATCCCCTCCTCCACGAGAAGAGGATGATAGGTCCGATGTCCTCACATGAATCAGGACCCAAGTTCCGTGTTGCCATCTGGTGAAAAAGCATGTTTGCGTCCTCGAGCATATCTCTTAAGCCATGCTGTAGTGGCGCTGGTATTGCTGGCCTCGTGCTCGCCATCACGATCGGAAAATATGACCCTTCCATACCCATCGATCTATTCGAAGCGCACGACTCCATCGAGACTGCTGGCGTAGGGGTCACCGTATGGAGGCAGACGCACGATGTCATGGCCGATCTCGGGCTACTTGACGAATTCAAACAAATTTTTACCTATGATCCTGAATATGCTTCCGGTGAGCAATGACCTCCCAACGTGTAGGTCGCCGTTTAATCGTGAGCCAGGCCCCAAAGTCAGGCGATCGGACATACGCGAGGGAGGGTATCACTGGTACTACAGAGCTCATCGCTGTGAGGTCGCCGCTTGTCCCTGACGAAATCTAACTTGTGACATGCCAAGATGGACCCACCTCTATGCATCGTCAGCAGATGGTAGCTATCCTGGAAAGGAACCTCCCGGTCTCTTGCACAGTGCACCCCAAGAAGCGCCTCGTCAGTTATGTGGAGCAAGAGAAAGAGGACGCTCGAGGCACACCGCCTATTAGACTTGAGTTTTCAGACGGAACTAGCGCAGCTACTGATGTGCTCATCGGGGCCGACGGGGTTCGCTCTGCGGTTCGGAAGATAATGTTCGAAGCAGCATCAAAAGACGGCGGAGATGACGAGGCAGATCTCAAACAGTACATTGATGCGAATTTCACGGGGATATCCATATATCGTTCCCTCATTTCTGCGGAGACGCTTGGAAAGGAACGACCAGGGCATAGGTCATTGAATGGCATGACGATAGTGAGCATTTCACCGTGGTGCACGACTCCCTTCTCACTCTATCCTACAGTATATTGGCAAGGGCAGGGTATACTCATTTCCTTTCCTTCGTTCATATTCATTTATTCGTCCACTGGTAGTATCTCATCAGCTATCCGATTATCAAGGGCACTCTTATCAACGTCGTCGCGATGGTATGTGATCCGGCCTTGGCAGGCACGCGTGTCGAAGGACGCTGGGTATCCGACGCAACACGTGAGGAGGTCGTCGAATACTATGACAACTTTGAACCCGATGTGAGGGGATTGGTGAAGGTGGGCTGCCACTAAACAAAGTCAGTTCTAAGCCATATACGACACAGCTCTGCGAAAAACCGTCCAAGTGGGCTCTGCATGTCGTGAAGCCACTTCCATTTTGCGTACGACAGAGGGTCGCCCTCGTCGGCGATGCAGTACGTCTTTCTCTACCTGTGTACCAACGAAAGCTGACGGCTCTCCAAGTGTCACGCCATGACGCCTCACTTTGGTGCTGGTGCGGTCCAAGCAATTGATGTATGTCCCTTGCGTTCTTTGTCGACACTATGACCCAGACGCGTCCAGGACGCGTTCGTGCTCGGCCGGCTGCTCGCGTCTCCCCTGACGTCGCTTTCGCGCGTGCGAGAGGCCCTGTGCATCTACCAAGATGTCCGCTTTGCGTTTGCTCGCGCGGTCGCCAACTTTTCATTGTCGGCTGCATGGATGTACACGTTTTTTGCACCCGAGTATTATGACGGGACGAGGGATGGGGATGACGTGGACGAGGATGGCATCGGTGCACACGAGAGGGATGGAATGGATATGATCAAGCAGGAGATTTTTAACCGGTGGGATTTCATGGACGATGCGCGGAGTGCGCCGCAGGTCTGGGAAGAGGCGGCATCCAAGCTGCAGGCACTAGTTGGGTGAGGGGCATGTCGTTCACGTTCTATGTGTTGGATTGGGATCCGCGACCCAGGCGAAACGCGTCCCGAGCGCTTCTTGTTAGGAATATGGTGCATGATGCAGTCTATCTGGTCACCCGAGGTTGAAGTTGGAAGCTATGAACAAACAAGAGTAAATATCGTGTCTATGTAACATTCGTAGTCGCACGCAGCTGATGTCAAGTTCGCAGATCTGTTTTGTATCTCGTTTACGAGCTTCCTGACGGGTGTGCGTGATCTGCTCGCGGACAATATAAAGAAGATGCAGCCCTCATAGCTATATATCATCCTCTAATTCCCCTCTTCACGCGAAAAGGATGTCAGATCCGATGTCCTCACATGAATCAGGACCCAAGTTTCGTGTTGCAGTCTGGTGAGGAAGCGTGTTTGCATCCTTGAGTCTATCGCTTGAACCATGCCTTAGCGGCGCTGGTATTGCCGGTCTCTTGCACGGTGCACCCCAAGAAGCGCCTCGTTTGTTATGTGGAGCCGGAGGAAGAGGACGCTCGACCGACGTCGCCTATCAGGCTCGAGTTTTCAGACGGATCCAGTGCGACTGCAGGCGTGCTCGTCGGAGCCGACGGGGTTCGCTCCGCGGTTCGGAAGACAATGTTTGAAGCAGCGTCAAAAGACGGAGATGATGAGGCAGATCTCAAACAGTACATCGATGCGGATTTCACAGGGATATTCGTATATCGCTCCCTCGTTCCCGCGAAGGCGCTTGAAAAGGAACAACCAGGGCATAGGTCGTTGAATAGCCTAACGAAAGTGAGCATTTCATTGTGGCGCACGATCTTCTTCTCACTCTATTCTACAGTATATTGGCAAGGGCAGGGTATACTCCCCCCCCCCCCCCCCCTGCTATTCATATTCATTTATTCATCGTTCGTAGTATCTTATTAGTTATCCAGTTGCCAAGGGCACTCTTATCAACGTCGTCGCGATGGTCTGTGACCCGGCTTTGGTGGGGACACATGCCGAAGGAGGCTGGGTGTCCGACGCGACACGCGAGGAGGTCGTCGAATACTATGACAACTTTGAACCTGATGTGAGGGTATTGGTGAAGGTGAGTTACTATCAGACCGACTTAATTTAAGCTACAAGCAACACAGCTCTGCGAGAGGCCCTCCAGGTGGGCTCTAGCCACTCCCGTTTTGCGTGCGGCAGAGGGTCGCCCTCGTCGGCGATGCAGTACGTTTTTCTCTACCTGTGTACTAGTGAAAGTCGACGTGTTTCCTAGTGTCATGCCATGACGCCTCACTTTGGTGCTGGTGCAGTCCAAGCGATCGACGTGCGTTCCTTGCATCCCTTATCGACGTGGTGACTCAGACGCGTCCAGGACGCATTCGTGCTCGGCCGGCTGCTCGCGTCTCCGCTGACCACGCTTTCCAGCATACGCGATGCCCTGTGCATCTACCAAGACGTCCGCTTTGCGTTTGCCTGCGCGGTTGCCCACTTTTCGTTATCGGCAGCGTGGATGTTCACGTTCTTTGCACCCGGGTACTATGATGGAACGAGAGATGTGGACGAGGATGGTATTGGTGCGCATGAGAGGGAGGGGATGGAGGTTATCAAGCAGGAGATTTTTAAACGGTGGGATTTCATGGATGACGCGCGGAGTGCGCCGCAAGTTTGGGAAGAGGCGGCATCCAAATTGCAAATGCTAGTTGGGTAGGGGGCATGTTGTCCATCTCCCATGTATTGTTTGCTATGCGGTACTCTTGACGGAGCAGGTAGACATGCCAATTCTTTCTTTATATCGAAATTCTTATACTTCCTTGGTGCTTCTCCGACTGCCAAAGGTAATATCTTTAACGTTGTGGCTGTACGGCGACGAAGGTGAGTTCTCTGAACACGAAGAAACTGGAGCGGTACAAACCATGTGTAATACAGCTCTGCGGGAGACCTCCCAAATGGGCTCTACACATTGTGAAGCCTCTCCCATTTTTTGTACGAAATATGGTACATACTCAGCACTTACTGAAGATGTGGTACGTCTGTTTGTATGGTCGTCCAATGTTCCATTAATAAGGGATCGAACTTGCCAGTGTCATAACTCATGCCATGACACGCTGCTGAGGTCGAAGCGATTGAAGGATGTTCCTTTCACGAGCTCTTCGCAGGCATGAAAAAAAAAACTACAGGTGTTGGTTGGTCAGATGGTGGACCCTTTACTCACGAGTGCAACATTTTCTTCTGCAACCGTCAGACTCATTGAGAGAAGACCTGAATTCTCACGTGATCACTATGCCAGATGCCGCGTCCTCACACGAGTGTGAAGGAGCCCAGGAGCCTACCTCACGGTTGTGTGAGAGTCGGGGAAGATGCCGCCATCCATCACCATCCAATCCCTCTCTTGATAGACCCGATGCCCTCATCTGCATCAGGACCCAAGTTCCGTGTTGTCATCTGGTGAGAAAATATGTTTTCATCCTATCTCGTTGACGGGGTGGCCGACAAGATAAAGATGCATCCGCAGCCCCGCTCTATTACTCTTCTAATCTCCCCCTCTCTTGATAGACTCGATGTCCTCACATGAATCAGGACCCAAGTTTCGTGTTGCAGTCTGGTGAGAAAGCATGTTTGCAACCTTGAGCCTATTACTTGAGCCATGCTATAGTGGCGCTGGTATTGCTGGCCTCATGCTCGCCATCACAATCGGAAAGTATGATCCTTCCATACCCATTGATCTATACGAAGCCCACGACTCCATCGAAACTGCCGGCGCAGGAATCGCTGTATGGAGGCAGACGCGCGACGTCATGGCCGATCTCGGGCTGCTTGACGAATTCAAACAGATTTTTACTCATGACCCCGAACAGGCTTCCGGTGAGTAATGACCTCCTACCATGTAGGTCGCGGCTTAGTTACGAGCCAGGCCTCAGATTCAGGCGATCGGACCTACGCCAGGGAGGGTATCAATGGTACCACAGAATTCATCGTTGTGAGTTCGCCCGTTGTCCACACTCATGGAATCTAACACGGCATAAGATAGACCCTCCTCCATGCATCGTCAGCAGATGGTAGCCGTTTTGGAAAGGAACCTTCCGGTCTCTTGTACGGTGCACTCCAAGAAGCGCCTCGTCGGTTATATGGAACCGGAGGAAGAGGACGCTCGATTGATGTCGCCTATCAGGCTCGAGTTTTCGGACGGAACTAGTGCGACCGCAGACGTGCTCATCGGGGCCGACGGAGTTCGCTCCGTTGTTCGGAAGGCAATGTTTGAAGTAGCATCAAGAGACAATGGAGATGACGAAGCAGATCTCAAACAATACACCGATGCGGATTTCACAGGGATATTCATATATCGCTCCCTCATCTCCGCGGAGACGCTTGGAAAGGAACAGCCGGGACATAGATCGCTGAATGACATGACGACAGTGAGCATTTCTCCGTGGTGTATAGCTTTGTTTTCACTCTCCTATAGTATGTTGGCAAGGGCAGGGTATACTTTTCTGTCTTCCTTTGCTACTCATGTTCACTTATTCGTCGTTGGTAGTACCTTATGACCTATCCAGTTGCGAAAGGCACTCTTGTTAACGTCGTCGCGATGGTATATGATCCGGCCTTGGCGGGCACGCGTGTCGAAGGGCGCTGGGTGTCCGACGCGACACGTGACGAGGTCGTCGGATATTATGACAACTTTGAGCCTGATGTGAGGGAATTAGTGAAGGTGAGCTGCCACTAAACAAAGTCAGTTCTATGCTCCATGCGACACAGCTCTGCGAAAAACCGTCCAAGTGGGCTCTGCACATCACAAAGCCACTTCCGTTTTGCGTACGACAGAGGGTCGCCCTCGTCGGCGATGCGGTACGTCTTTCTCTACCTGTGTGCCAGCGAAAGTAGACGTGTTTCCCAGTGTCATGCCATGACGCCCCACTTTGGTGCTGGTGCGGTCCAAGCGATCGACGTGCGTCCCTTGCATCCTTTGTCGGCGTGATGACTCAGACGCGTCCAGGACGCATTCGTGCTCGGCCGGCTGCTCGCGTTACCGCTGACCACGCTTTCGCGTGTGCGAGAGGTCCTGTGCATCTACCAAGACGTTCGCTTTGCGTTTGTCCGCACGATCGCCCACTTTTCGTTGTCAGCTGGACGGATGTGCATGTTCCTTGCGCCGGGGTACTATGACGGGACGAGGGATGCGGACGATGTGGACGAGGATGGTATCGGTGCGCACGAGAGGGAGGGGATGGAGGCGATCAGGCAGGAGATTTTTAAATGGCGGGATTTCATGGAAGACGCGCAGAGTGCGCCGCAGATTTGGGAAGAGGCGGCATCCAAGCTGCAAGCGCTGGTCGGATAAGGACACTGTAGGACAAGTGAAACATGATCCAAGCGCTCGATGTTGGGCATATGGTGTAGCTGGTTATCACATCCGCTTAGCACGGCGCTACCTGCGGGGGGTCTCCGGTTCGAGTCCGGATTTGTCCACTTTTTCCTCGCTTTTTTGGTGCGTTCCCCTCGTGCCTTTTTTTTTCCCAAGCTGCCCCACTCTGGACGCACGTTCTTGGTGAAACTGCAGGATGTCATGTGGACGTCATGGGGCGTGTGTACGTGAGCTTTTTCGATCGTGGTGGCCGTGTAACGAACAGGGTTTGCTGGTGCAATC
>JBBPUA010000785.1:0-12415 GCA_038094355.1 Afroboletus lepidellus | reverse complement strand
CTTGTCCAGGGGAGTTGGCTGGACAATACAATATTATGATCAATCCCACAACACCACATCAAGGACCTTGTAGGCTGAACTCACCTCGCGATATAACACATCCGCCTGATCCACGAGCACTAGAAGGTCGTTGTACAACACTACAAGTACATTGCGCCCATCTCTTGCGTTGCTCAACACGTCCCCTTTGACAAGTTTGCGCCGACCGCGGTACCGCCTTGGTGTCGTCGGCTCAGGTTTATCTTGTATGAATACAGCCTCTGGGATCCCTTCTTCTTTCTCCATACCGAAGATCGCCTCTTTGACCTCCTCCAGTATCGTTTCGACAATCTGGAGTGCGGTGAACATGGATTGTCTTTCAATAGTACTACTGGACGAAGAGGGAGGACTCGTGTGTTCCATGATTCGACGAAGAAGGGAAGGATAACGAGCAAGGCGTTGCACTGTACGTTCGTATCGCGAAAAGTGAGCAGCAATTCGAAGTAAAGTTGAGTACATACTAGGTATAAGCAGATAGCGTGACAAGTCTAGATTCCCCGTTTGTGGGTGCTTCCAAAGGCTCTGAGTCGAAACGGCGGTACCTCCTTGCACACATCAGACCAAAGGCAACAATACACCTGAAAAACCAGTACCCGACACAAGATTTCCCTCCCGTATTTGCTGGAAGATCTTTCGAGCGTTCACTAAATTAACGCAGTAGTCCTATCACGAGAATGACCACACCAGGTAAGATGGGGAGTGGAAAGGAAAGGGTGAGCAGGGACAAACAAGGTATACGCTCATGCTCGGCATATATTCTTCTAACAAATCACTGATACAGTCCGTATGGTAGTCAAAGTTTCGCTGGCGCTCCTCAAGGACCATAAGGAGAGCCTTCAAAAGACGACAAAGGGTCAATTATGGGACTGAAAAGTAACAATCCTCTGACCATGTTCGTGTGCAATATATCTTGGAGGTTTGAAAAGATCGTCACCGTGTCTCGTTCGTCCATGACCTGCACCAAACAGGAATAGAACAGCTACAAATCGTTTACGTCGATTCCGCGTTACCTCTCATCTGCTATTCGTTAAACTGCGCACCTCGATCACCAATTTGAGATCTCGCACATAGTCCGCCTCGGTAGAGACGAACTTGTAAATCGCGCCCTGGTCATTCCATTGCGCTTCCTGGATCCCCTATAGCACAGAGCGATCCATCAGAGTCACCCAAGGCAGTTCAAGGACCGAATTAGCCGGCTCACTGGATCATCTTCTGTACCTGCCAGAAAGGTCGATACCATCCAGACCACCCGCACTTGCTCCAGAAGCAATGGCATGACTTGCGGGGCAGGTGGTCTTAAAGGCGATGTCGAGACTAACGGCTCAGTGTTCCCGTCGAAAAACCTGGCAAGCACATCCCAGGATGGACTCGTGTCCGGGAGATGGACCATTGATCTCTTTCCGTCGAGACAGATACACTGACCGACTGAAGCACTCTGTAGTGCTTCCTCCTGGGGAGACGGCGTAGAGTCCAGCGAAACTGATGGTGGGCATGAGGCGGCAGGTGATCGGCCATCGTCTTGCGTATCTCGAGGTCCTCCGTGAATCATTAACAACCAGTACAAATGTGAAACATACTTTGCTCGTCCTCCAAATTCCATCGAGCAAGATTTTCACGTAGCAACTGCCTCGCAAACGTTGCACCGGTATCGTCTGTCGGAGAAGGCTCGTCTGATGTGTTGTCCAATGCCTCTTGAGCTACGCGGATCGCCTGCTCGCGGTTATTCAGAATTTCACGGTAGAACAGTGAAAAGTGCAAAGCAAGATGAATAGGGTGGGCTGCTGCAAGTTCAGCGACGGCAATCTGTAAGGCAGCCTTGTAAGCCACCACAGATTGGTCAATACTCTCTGCACGCCTGCCACCGTCCCCAAACTCTGACAAGTGACGATGGTGATTGCCATCCCTGCCGGCGACCGTCGACATTTGGCCATAGAAAACCATGGATTCGCCTGACATGACAGAGGGGACGAAGCACATTTACAGCCGTTTGGTAAATAGCGGCAGCGGGTTCTAGGGGATGCGGACATGCGCTTAGGCACGCGTCCACGCGGCAAGTACTTGCCCACCCGCAAGACGCGTCCACAACGCCAAACAACCCTGCATGAAAGTCACGTCCAGCACTGGAGCGCCGTCGCCCAATGGCGCTGGAATACCGGCAACCCCGCCGACGCCGACGACGAGGGTGACGTCTGTGGCATCTGTCGCGTCCCCTACGAAAACTGTTGTCCCTCGTGCAAGATGCCCGGGGACGATTGTCCACTCAGTACGTTTTTTCTCTTGCGCAATTAAACCGCGTCCCAGATCCCAATCCTGACGAGTCTGGGGCGAATGCAGCATGCACTGTCTCCTCAAGTGGCTCGGTACGGACCCATCGATGGGGTCGCCTTCGTCGCGCGGGGGTAAGCAGAAAGAAACGACGACGAGACGACGCGCGTAGTGGACTGCTGGGTAAGCAAAAGAAAAAAAAGAGACCAAGATAAATATGGGTTGGGTTATGGGTACAAGTACAAGCAGGTCTAGGCTGAAGTGACAAGGCCCATTTTCATCGATCTCATCGCGACCGATGACGAGTGGCAAAATGGACAACAAAGATAAATCATCTAACGATCATCGTCATTTGTCTACCCTTTGGTCAGTCTCACGTCTCACAAAGTCGCTAGGCTACACCGTAGACTTCCGTGCTTTACGCGTACCACACCATATGCAACGAGGGATGTACGCGTTGACCTAATCGAAATACGACAGGAAAAAACAGAGTAAACATTAGACTGCAAAAGATCTTTCGCTGGTGGTCAGCAAAAGCGAGAAATCAAGGCGCTACTGCATGTCAACCGTACGAATACCGTCCATCAAATCGTTCAACGACGTCGTCTCCCGAATTCGAACCATGATTAAGCAATCTGTCGCAACCCGTTTATATTGTATGCGCGCCGACGGAGCGAGTAACAGTGCGCCAAACGGCTGCCGGAGCCGGACGACGAGTCGCAGAGCGCGCGTGGCGAGGTCGCATTGTGCCTCATCGCCTGAAAAATCTTGGTCGAGGAGCGGCTCGATCCAAGGATGGATCAAAAGCAGATCTCTTGTCCCTGACAAGTCGGCGGTGGTTCCAATCTCCACATCCCCGATCATGGGCGTCGTTGCATGATACACCGTGACATTGGACTTGGAATCTGAGTCCGAGTCGGGGGCGAGCATGGTGAGGGGAAAAACTATCCCGGAAAGTCGCAGTCGACCGGTGGCAACCGACGGTGGGGGGAGGTCACGGAGACGATTATACAATGCTGTAGCTAGGGAGAGGTCTGGGCCGTCTGGCATGTCTGAGCACAATCTAAAGAGCTTGCCATCTATTTCGGCCTCCTCGAGGAGTGGCGGAATGTGGGGTGGCACGATTTCATTGTAGGCGGCAAGCTCCAAAGGGAGGTAACTGTGGTAGATACCTGAATGACCGGTCCACGCGAGAAGCGTCACGTCGGCCGAACGCATCAGGATGTGTTCAAGTAGTCGACCAACTGCATAGTTTCCCTCTCCGTATACGACCGGAAGAGCAGCCCTAAATATACCGAAGAGCGAGTATGCCATGTCCTCCTCGCGCATTGTTTGTCTTCTAGAAGCCAGGTATAATTTCTCGCGCACCCTGTCTAAGCCAGGCCGAAGGGTGGACAGCTGCTGCGCAGTAAATTTTGTTGCCTGCTCCATCTCCGAGAGGACCGCAGGTGATTCCTTGTGGTTGAACATTTGCAGTCCAAGATAGGGCTTCCAGTCCTCTGTGTAGAATTGGACAACACTGGAGGCTACATATTCTTGATATGTCCATCCACGAGTATTCCAGACGCTGTCCCGCAGACACCCGGCCTCTTGGAACTCTGAAAAGACACCGAGGAGGTGAACGATTGTGAGCGAGGACCGACGATACCACTCGAACATTGCCAGAATCGATTCCTGCTGTGCCCCCTTGTCGAGCTGATTAACACAGCACGTGTCGCTCCACGCCCACTTAAACCGTAAGGAGGCTGCTAGCTTGCAGAAATTCCGCAGTTTGTCAAGCATCGCAGACGAAGGGAGGCTGTAAACTGAGTCGTCCCGGACCCGCTGGAACGTGGGCTCTCCGGGTTGCCACCTGTGCGAAAACATCACGTAACGATAGAACTCAGCCACCTCCCTCTGGATACGGGAATTGTCAAGGGCTGTAGTCATCGAAGAACAGAGCTCGTCATAGATCGGCAGCTCCTCGAAAGCTGCTGCTTGCTCTGCCTTGTCGCAAAGACGACCGGTATCTGTGTCGATGAGCACAGTCGGTAACTTGTGGACAACTACTTCGACCTCCTTTCGAATCGCGGAAGTCGCATCAATGTAGTGATGACGAAGTTCTGTTTGCAGTAAATCGGCGTCTTCAGGATGGGTGAATGCCGAGAGAGAATGATTTACCACGTATTTTAGGATCGCATGATCCTTCGATTATCGAGAGCATCATCTTGAACGCCTCAAACGCTTCGCTGCAGCATGCTTCCATTCGTACCCTCGGCACGACGAGGGATCAAGCTCGATAAGCTGATAGTATGTATCAGTGGGGCACACTCGACGTGGTATGAAATTCAATCCGTGCCTTGATGCTGTGCTCAAGAATTTCGCTGAGATTCGTCGGGTCGAGTGTCGAACAACGTTGGATCGCTGCCTCGCGCTCCTTGGCATCTCCAGAGCTGTCGCCGAGGCCTATCAATCTTTCTAGGCAACGGACTCGAAAGTCTGAGAGGGAACTCAGCCATATACATAATGCCAT
Source organism: Afroboletus lepidellus (assembly GCA_038094355.1). NCBI lineage: Eukaryota > Fungi > Basidiomycota > Agaricomycetes > Boletales > Boletaceae > Afroboletus > Afroboletus lepidellus. Next base: position 7,599 of record JBBPUA010000785.1, on the reverse strand, counting down.
GAAAACCACCCACCATATTCCCACTGCACTTGCTCGTTGGCGCCGGTGGCCTCTTTGTGCATCTGTTCGAGAAGCTCTACCACCTCTGTCAGGCAGTTATCTGCTTCAAGAATGGTGCAAAGTGCACAGTAAACATTAAATCTTGGCACTTTAAACTAAGCAGGGGATGTTAATAGGTAGATTCAACCTACTGCCAAATCATACCTGAGCAGCAGTTCTCAGTGCTTCATTCACTGAGCGACCGGTCAAGATAATCCTTGCCCACTTCACAAGTATAGATTCTGGGGTGGGAGAGTTAAGTGACAGTGCAGTAGCATAGGCTGTAACTGCCTCCTCTTGTTTTCCAGCATTTGACGCCTTGTCTCCAATAGTTTCAAGTGTCTTGGTGCATTTCCTTGTAAAATCTGATGGAGGGGAATGGATACTCTGACCTGATGTCCTGTGCTAGAACTCACCAATAAACCAGTTGAAAAGGAAGTGGTTGGCCTTTTTGTGCTCGTTCATAGTGCTTTCTATCTCTAGAAGAAGACGATCTACAGCATCGAACGTATGGCCTTGAGCATACAGGCCCCCCTGTGCCTTGGCTGCGAGTTGACAGTTGGCGAGTTCGTTACAGAGTTCCAGGTTGACCTTTTCAAGGTGTACGATATAAGTACCTGGTAGGCGTGAATCTCGGTGATATGACTATACGAACAAGGGTGCATCAACGTACTTGAACTCTCCTCCTGCGTGCGTAGGGACCGGATGAGCTTGTCTTTCTCACGATTGGCTCGCTGACAGTGGACGAGCTCGATACGCAGGTTCCGGACCACTTGCATTACACGCTGTATACAAGGGATGACAGCTCATGAATGAGTCGGTGTGTTATTTTAGTCACTTACATCGTTAACGTAGTGTGGGGGAAGTATATCCCAGATGTTGCGAAGGGAAACGCTCTCGCCCCCGCCGGTCGCAAGGTCGTAGTTGTCTGATATTGCCATGAACCGGACCTCATGAGTATACTGGAGGATGCCAATGTGTTCGTGTGTGATAGTGTCCCAAAGGGAGACCGATGAACCAGCAGAGGCCGCGATGAACGCGTCATTGGCTGCCAGAGCGATGCACCAGGCACGGTCGCTGTGAATGGCCCATTTTACAGCCTTCCCAGTGGAGACAATGACACAATGTATGTTGCCGTCGTCAGACAAGACGTAGAGTTGTTTGCCATCGCTCGTCCAGGTAAGGGAATTTTTTCCCAACGAACTGACAATGGGGACGTCGGTGAGGAGGCGGCCGTCTTGAGCGTCATAGACTCGAACGGAGGGACGGCCCACCGCCGCGGTGATAATGCAGCGACCATTTAGCGAGAATTTCACGCCAAAGATGCCGCTCGGGTGGTCCCATGGGCCGAGCAGTCGCTCGCCAGTCGACAGCGACCAGACGCAGACAGTCTTGTCGTCTGCTCCAGTGGCAATTTTCGTTCCGTCCGGCGAGACGTCGACGGCCCGCACCCAGCATTGGCTGCTATGCCCATGGATCTCCTTCACCTTTTGCTCCAAGTCTGCAGACCACACCACCGCCTTGCCACATGTCGTCGCTGCCACAATGTGCTCGCCGTTCCGTGACACCGCGATGTCGTTGATCTCGCCCACAGAATACGGAGTTGGGTTTCCTACCTCCTTGCCGTCCTCCACCCGCCAACGTCGAATCTTGCCTTGCCAATCGCCGGTCACGACATGCTTTCCATCAACGAGGAATGCGATGGAAGATACTTCACTCGGGCAACGAATTACGACCAGCGTTGGGTTCCCCGCCAGAGTCGGCTCTTGTTTCTTCGTCAGCGTCGCCATTTTGACTGCACCGCAAAACACTCACCATTCATTTGCCCTAGCCAGAACAGGGGAGGCATGCCCAGCTAGGTAGCAGACCAGTGGAAGTGTAGACACGTGTTCATGCATCGTACGTCTTTAGGTCGCATGATGGAGTCGATAAGAAGGTCCGTGCAGAACAGGTGCCCGTCGAGCATGGCGTCGTGTCTCCCCTCAGCCTTACTTGCTATTGCCTAACATTGGCATCTGCGGATCGGTACCAGCCATCGTGTTCAAAGCGTAAGTCCAAGGTCCCAGCTTCATGCTTCATACATGACTGTACATTCTGTGCCGCTTATCGGATCCCTTGCGGATGGCGAGGAGCTGGCATCACGCAGTCAAGATCACCGCGTGATGCACCGCATGGTAGCGAATAAATCCCGGCGGAGTTCCGAAAGGGCTTTTCCTGGTCGAAGTGTTCATGGGTAAGTACCCCATCTCGGGTATTTAGGCCCCACTGCAACCAACGCGTCCCGAGTCGTGCCCAAGTGCCAACTCCCGGGACAGGTCTTTACACTGGTAGCTACCTAAACGGAGTCGGAAGGGAGGCGGTTGGGGTAGCGGTTTTTGGAAATGAAAAGTATGCGGATATTGGAAATGAAAAGTATGCGGGCTACGACTATTAGGAGGGGAGTAGACGAGAGTCGAGTGGATAGAAATTATCTACTCTCCCCTATACTACTCTCGCCCTAATATACGCCCTAGCTGAATTGATCAGCTAAGAGATGTACAGTATGTACATCAGCAATTTAGTTGCTCCACCGGCATCCTCGGCCGAGTGTAGCTTGGTCACTCTGTCAAATTCCAACACTCCCCCTCAAGCCTAATGTAGGCCAAGAGCTTGTGTGAACTGCTGGTGTTTGTCTCTTGCCAGTCCCTTGGTGAGGATATCTGCTGTCATGTTATTTGTGCGGCAGTCTACCAGGGTAATTCGTCCTTCGCGCATATGTCTGCGTGATGCAAGATATCGGAGTTCAAAATATTTGGACTTTGAGTGAAACTTTGCCTCAGTGGCAATGGCAATTGCTGATTGGTTATCTGCGTATAACCGGGAACCATCTGATGGTTTATAGCCTAGCTCTGTGTATAGGTTTCGGAGCCAGAGTGCTTCTTTAGTTGCATGAATTATGGACACAAATTCAGCTTCAGCAGTACTCTGTGCAGGGGAGACTTCCTTTTTGGAGTTCCATAAGATTGCACCACCATTGAGTAAAAATGCATAGCCGCTAGTAGATGTCCTATCATGGTTGGTTGCAAAGCTGGCATCAGCATAGCCATGGAATTCTTCAGAGTCCTTTGGCCTTGTATATGTGATGCCTAAGTGCTTTGTCCCCTTGAGATAGCGTAGCACTCTCTTGGCAGCAGACCAGTGGCTTAGATCAGGATTACTGTTGAATGAGCATAATTTATGTGTTGCATATGTGATATCAGGACGTGTTGCAACAGAGGCATACATGAGCGATCCCATAAGTGATGCATAATTTCCACATTCAGCATGAGATGGTGCACTTGAGTCCTTTGGGCGAAGTTCTTTAACATGATTTTGGTCCAAAGGTGTGGTCACTGGGTTTGCATCCTGCAGACCATACTTCTCGAGTAAACTCTCGATGTACCTTGTCTGTGTGATTGTCAAGGTCCCAGCACCTCGATTGCGCATGATCTCAATGCCAACAAGTTTGCTTGGCTCTCCAAGATCAGTGATCTCAAACAGTTTTCCTAACTGGTCCTTTAAGTTGACCATCAGTGTTTTGCTGTTTGTAAATAGCAGTAGGTCGTCGACCCAAACGGTAATGATTTCAATCATACCATCCTTTTTGCGAATATAAACACATGGGTCACTTTCCAATCGATGAAATCCAATGCCTTCTAATTTGGCATTGAGCTTGTGGTTCCATTCACGACCAGACTGCTTAAGTCCATATAGTGTCTTTATGAGGCGGCAAAGCCTAGAGGTGCCATCATTAAAGCCCTCTGGTTGCTTCATATATATTTCCTCTTTGAGATCGCCATTAAGGTATGCTCCCTTTACATCCATTTGTTGAATTTCCCAATCCTTGGCTACTGCCAGTGCCAATATTGCACGGATAGTCTCAAGGCGGACAACAGGTGCAAATGTTTCATTGTAGTCCATTCCTGGTCGCTGTGTGAACCCTCGGGCAACTAGTCTAGCCTTGTACTTTTGCAAGTTGCCATTCTTGTCATATTTTCGAGTGAATACCCATTTGTTGCTGATTGGTTCTCGTCCTTCAGGTGGCTCAGATAAGACCCAGGTACCCATCTCTTTGAGGGTGTTTAGCTCAGTCTGAACAGCTTTCTCCCATTCAGGCCAATCAGGTGACATTTTCGCCTCTTTGAGTGTTTTTGGATCCTTGCCATCCAAGTGGGACTCACTGAATGCAGCATATACTCGCTCTGCAGAGGTTGGTTCACTTTCCACCTCATCTGGATCATCTGGTCTGTCCACAGAATCACTGTCTGGGTCATCATCATCTGGGTCAGGAAGAAGATCAGGTATCTCCTCAATAGTCTTTTGCCTCTTTGTGCATTTGTCTGTGCATTTGTCTTTGCTGGTCTCATCATCAGCTTTTCTCTTATTAGTCTCTTCAGTTTGGTCTGTCCCTTTGACGCCAAGTGCAGACTTGTTCCCTGCTTGCTCCCCCTCAAGTCTGGGCTTCTGTGGCGGCAAGGGGGGGGTGCTGTTAGGCCCTTTCAGGGATGCAGTTGGTTGCCCAACAGGGAAGCGGTAGTTATGTGAGACTTTGATAGTCCGCTTCCCAGGGTCAAAATATTTGATTGCCTTTGGTCCCTCTTCATACCCAACAAAGATGTGCCTTGTAGCCTTGGGATCCAGTTTGGAGACATTTTTATTCTCATTGAGGATCCATACATCACGGCCAAATTCTTGGATATATGAGATGTCAGGTCGGTGTCCATGCCACTTCTCATATGGTGTTGCATTGGGCAAAGCCCGTGTGTATGCACGGTTGCGAACATAGGTGGCATGGGTGAGGGCCTCAGGCCACAGTGAGTGTGGCAAGTTAAAGGCAGCAAGCATAGCTCGTCCTAACTCAACAGCTGTACGATTATACCGCTCTGCTATGCCATTTTGCTCAGGAGTGTAAGGTGCAGTGAGTTGTATTTCAATGCCTCGATGGAGACACCACTGTGTCAGGTCTGTGCTGCTATATTCGCCACCATTGTCGGCACGCACAGCCTTAGGTAACCGCCCGAGCTGGCGTTCGAGATAGCGGATGTATTGTTTCAGCCGGTCCGCTGCATCGGCTTTGCTTCTCATGTACATGAGGGTAGTGAAGCAGGTAGCATCATCCACAAAGGAAATATAATATTTATATCCTTTGGCAATGGATGGGACTGAGGCAGGGCCCCAGACATCAGTATGTACGAGCTCACCAGGAAGCAAGTACCGGCGGGTTGCCGTTTTTGGAACAGGTGTGCGTGACTGTTTTGCCTGGATGCACGCAGTGCAATCAAAGGTTTGGCTACTCTCGGCAAGCGAGAAGCCATCAACAAGGTTCTTGCCGTGGAGTTTACGGAGGCCATGGACACTGATATGTCCGAGACGGCGATGCCATTCCTCCCAGGTGTACTTGGTTTTCACCTTCACACTTAGTGCTGCACGCTCAGGCAGCATCGGATGGACATCGAGGTAATATAGCCCAGTTTTAAGGCGTCCCATTGCAATGGCTGACTGATCCGGACCATATATAGTGACCCGTCCATCAGCGCAAATGGAGCGACAGTTGGCACTATCAATTTTCCCAAGGGAGAGTAAGTTCTCTCGAGCTTCAGGAACATAAAGCACCTCGGTGAGTCGGAGGTTGACATGGCGGCCATTTACGCAGCTTCGTAACATGACGAGGCCACGCCCGTGGGCGGTAGCGACTTTGTGGCCCAGGCCGAGCACACTTTTACCTGTAGGTAGAGGTTTGTACTCTGTAAACATGTCGAGATTGTTGCAGATGTGGGTTGATGCGCCAGAGTCGGCGATCCACGAATAAAGAGAAATCTCGGCCACGCGGGCCTCTGCATTCGACTCGCTTACATGAAATTTACTAGTAAAGGCCCGTGCGAGGTCCTGTTCCTCATCATCGGACGAATCGGGCAGCTGAGCGATCTCTGCGCGCTCACTCCCTTTGCCTTTCTTGTCGGGCTTTCCTTTATCCCGACCTTTGCTCACCCTTCCTTTGCCTCGATTGGCGGGGTTTTTGTAGCATTTATCGTCGGTGTGGCCGAACCGGTCACATATGTCGCACTTGGGCTTGCCCTTGAAGCGACAGTCCTTGGTGACATGGTTTGTCCGGCCACAGACGGAGCACTTGCGTTTTTTGGTGCTCTTTTCGGCAACGTTGGCTGAGGCGCGTGCACTGGAATCTTTGGAGCGGCGGCGATATTCTTCAATCAACACGGAGCACAACTCATTGACAGAGATGCGCGACTTAGGGTCTCTGGCACTCCCGGTGATGTATCCGGTCCAGGAGCTGCGCCATCCGTCCCATGAAGGTGGAAGGGAATGGACGATGCACGTTTGGAAGTGGTCGCCAGTGATGATGTCGCCGGTCTGCGCCAGCTGCGCACGGACTCGCTTGAGATAACTGATGTGTTCGGCGAGGTCTGTATCTTCATCGGCACGGAGCGAGTACATCGTAGACAGCAGTGCCCAGACGCTATCATCACCACGCGGTTCGTGTGCGACGCGGAGGGCATCCCACTGTTCGACAGAATTAGTAGCACCTGCGAGATAAGAGGTCTGACTTTTCATGATGGAGTTGGCAATCAGCTCCTGCGCGATGAGGTCACGGTCATCCCAATGCGCAGCGTCAGCAGGCGCTAGGGGTCTCGGCTCCAACCCGAGGACAAGGTTCCAAGCTCCTTTTCGCTTGAGAATAGGGGACACACGCATTACCCAACCCTGCCATTCTCCTTCGTCGAGCTTTTCGATCTTGGCGACAGCGGAGGAGATGTTGCCACTGACAGTTGCATACGCCTGCGAGGGGACAGGCGGCGGCGCCGACGGGGGCACCGGTTGGTCGGCTGGTAGTTGGGGTACATCTGGTGGATTGTTGGGTGGAATAGGAGTGGTAGCACGAGAGATAGACATGTCCGATAGCGACATGCAGCAGCGTCAGTGCGACGGCGTTGGTGTGAGTGCGTGAGAAAGTTGACGGCGGATGCTCAGAGGCACGAGCCGGGGCTCATAACCTATTGGAAATGAAAAGTATGCGGGCTACGACTATTAGGAGGGGAGTAGACGAGAGTCGAGTGGATAGAAATTATCTACTCTCCCCTATACTACTCTCGCCCTAATATACACCCTAGCTGAATTGATCAGCTAAGAGATGTACAGTATGTACATCAGCAATTTAGTTGCTCCACCGGCATCCTCGGCCGAGTGTAGCTTGGTCACTCTGTCAAATTCCAACACCAGAGTGCCCCTCTCCTCGACTTGTGACACCACACTATAAACCGTTTGCCTATCTCATCTCTCATTCTTGTGGTTCTTATGTTGACACCGTAGCGGACCATCCGATATGACCAGTATCACTCCGCCGGTGGGCTAGACTGGCTTGTTCAAAAGGTACTACTGGGCTGATAAACCTGGCGCTGTGTAACATTCTATATCCATATCCGTCACTGGCGCTGATCGACCCTCCGCCAACGCTACGTCCCTCCTCGACAATCAGACCAGCCCTCGTCGCATATCAGTTATGCCCCTCCGTCCCTTTATCCATAT
>JBBPUA010000784.1:0-12453 GCA_038094355.1 Afroboletus lepidellus | reverse complement strand
AAAAGAATGCTTCCGTCGTATAAAGATGGCCTTGGTAACCCTGAGAGAGCTCGGCGATCCTGTAACCACACCGTACCTAGTACATGCATCAGCCATGCTGGCGTTGGTGCGAACCTGAAGCGACGCTCACAAGGATACCGATGCAACTGACAGCCAGAGCAATGGCCAGAGCCCGCCAGTCGCAATACCAAGGCTCTGCCTTGTCGCGCTCCCATACGTCGCGTTCTAGGGTATACACCCGGTACAAGAAGCGGATATAGATTCCAGAGAATATGACGAATGACACTAGTTGGAGCACCAGTCCAACCAGGAAGACCTTCCAAAAGTAGATTCATTAACAGGTCAGGAGTTGCCAGGAGTAATAACTTGCAACATACATGTGGGCTAGCTCGCGCTTCAGAACGATCGTGAGAAACAGACATTCCGCCTCCAATGGCCTGAACAAGGAATGTTACGATATCTGAGAACACGAAAATAGGTGCTAATTTTTGCACAGGTAGTGGAACATGAGTAGTGCATGACACATGTCTTGCCAGCCGTCCCAACAAGATGTAGTTCGCCGCGATAAACGCACAGGGCTATGCCATGCTCAGTGAGGTCACAAATGACAAACACGAAAGGGGCATGCCGATAACACGATGAACAGATATTCAGCGATGTATATTCCCTCAGAGTCGGGGTGGGCATGCAATACAAACCGACACCCGAAGCCCGCCGCGTAAGCTGTTCGTTGGTTAGAGCTACGCCACTGAGACATGAGGCGACTCACTGTATCCTCCGATAACCATAGCGAGCATCCACTTTGCACCATATCGGAAAGTATAGAAAGTCTGAATGAGCGCGGTCAGCAAGACCACCGCTGGAATATTCTTAATCAGCGGAGGTTGACGTCTCGAATGTCCTTGGTTTACCAAACGCAATGGCCGTCAAGTTGTTTGACGCGATGTACCTGAGTGGGTTGTACGGGTCATGCTTCGGGTCCAAGAACGGGTCTGCTGGTGGGCCCGCAATGGCCTGGCCATTCGCAGCAAGTGTCACGAGACCAAGCATTGTGACATAGATGATGACACTTTCAAAGGAAGGATAGTGTCGCACCATAGCTGCCACAGAGGAAAGCAAGAGCGGGGCTTACATGCAGCTGCTGAGCCGACAAGCTATATATACTTCGCCGCGTGAACATATAACTCGGCTGCCAGTTTTTATGAATCCACGTAAACCAACAAACACATGCTTGGCCGCGCCATAACGATGTCCACTACGATGCCCGCAGCGGAAGGGTGGTTCCTTCAAGTTGTGGGACCGAACTAACTTCCAATGGTTTGGCAAGTTGTGATGAGCACAGAGGCTTATCAACGCTGGCCAGCGGCATGGGTCACTGGCAAGAATTCAGCAAACTTACCTCACTATTACGTCGTTTTCGATCAATGATGACAACTAACATTGTAGTCTCGACGTTCTGAAATGGGTTAAACCTGCCGCCGCCCGCCGCCGAACGAACACGCTAATGTAGCATCAACTCTGAGGGGAACAACGCGAGAGAAGCGTTACTTACCTACTAATGGTGCGCTTGCTGTTATTGTTGCGGACCGAATAGAAGCAGAAACATAACGTCTCTGTGATTGGAAGGTGGTTTAGCAAGTCGCAAACTCTATTCTCGGGGTGGCAAGTTATGTAAGCACGGCATCTAACCAGCACTGATGACGGAGACACTCTAGTGGCGACTCGTTGCGCGTAGAAAGAACCGGGGAGTAGGTGAGGGTCCGGAGTCCAACTTAGTTGCGTGGAGGTGAACTGTGCGATGTGCATGGTGGCCAAGACGTCGCGGGCAGCGCAGATCACTGAACGCTAATCCTGATCTGCCAGTGCCTTCCGCGATTCGGAGTGAGTTTGAGTTTGTGACGTAGTCGTGCGCCCATTTCGCCCACGCCGAGGAGCGTGCTGTGATGCTCGGCGATCGCCTCTTTGACAAGTGAGGCCACGGCTGCATCGCGGTCAACACGGTCATGGATGAACCTCTGGAGAATTGACTTTGAGAAAGCCAAACGATCGCGACTACCAGAGAACGAGTCACAATGGTATTGGCATTCGATCGGGGGCAATGGATTAATATCGCTTCTACTTACACGACATGACCCAGAACAGACCCCCAACCTCGGTCGTTATCGCTACGATGCCTTGTTGAGCCACTTTTTGACATTGGTCTGCCCCATCGCATGCACAGCTTGCTTCACAGCCGCCCTCTCGACCAGGCACCGATACCGCACGAACTCGGGCGCCATGTTCACCGACGGTGCCGCAACGCTCATAAACATGCGCGCGCTCACGAGTTCCTCGAAACTCTGAAACAAAGATGATCTCGTATGAGACACCCACGCAGTTGAGCGTGGAGACGTACCCGCATGAGAACGTCCCGGCTACATCGCGCCATCCCGATACTTCCACCTTCGATTTGGATGGGCGCCGCCGAGGAGGCTCGAAATTCCTCCCGGAAGGCGTCGTAGAGCATCTCAAAGGTGAGCATGTCATGGCCTGCCGAATGCGCGTGCGTCGCAGCGACCAATAGGCAAATCGCAGGATAGGACAGTGCTTCATTGGGCGCATACTCAGTTCTAGGGTTCGACAGGCAGCGATGACACCTCACCATGTAAATTGGTGTACTTTCGACGAAGTCGCTGAGCCGAAACTGCCGCAGAGATATGTGATACCGTCGGGAAAGGCGACGATGTTCGCAAATTAGTCACGATACCAGTCTATGTCTGGTTATACTTCATCAAACAATGCCGCACTGACTACTCACCAGTATTTGCTTGAGCATTCTGATGTCCCTTGTCAAGGCAAACGTATCCCTCATGGTGTCCACGACCTTTCGATCCTCGAGAAAAGAGCGTACTGCAAAATTCCAAAGGGTATCCCATTCGCTGGGTCCATCGACAGGCGTGCTAAGCAATCGTCTCGAGGTATTCATCCAGAAGAGTAGATCTGAGGGGGGTGCGGTTCGTATCATGCGACCCGAAAACCGACTCTTGACACGCTTTTCCAACAAGTTAATGGTATCGATACGGGTGGTGACACCGACGACTGCAAGTCCATTGTTACCTTGGCCTACCCTGCAACTTTGGACAGTATCCAAGAGACAGTAAAGCAGGGACTGTCTGGCGTGGTGTGCAAATAGATCAAAGGCATCGAGGATAACGACGGTAGGACGAGAGAGGGTGGGCAATACAGATATCAGTGCGGGAAGGTGAGATGGCGGCGGGATGGATATCGAGGGACCTGGGTCGATAAACGGATTTGGTTCTTCTTCCGCGTCCTCTTCTGTCTCGCCTAAAAATGACCTGCCGGTCTGCTGGGACAGTTGTCGTGCAATTTCGCGCAGAGCTAATCGGTCGTTGTGTTGCGTATGGCCTGACAGCCGTAGAATGATCGGTTCCTGGGGAAGGTTCTTAATTGCGCGCTCGACAAGCTAATTGTCAAATGACTATTCAAAAATGTTATTCATCAACCAAGAACAAGGACGTACGGAAGTTTTCCCGCTTCCGCGCGGCCCAAGCAAAAGACAACTGTTGCCTTCTCCGCGAGTTGTCGTGCCATGGAGCAAATCGTGCAGTTGAGTATATGCAGTGGCATTAGTAGACAAGTGGTCTGGGTCGTCAAAGTCTTCCGGAGACGGGGACGACTGGAGTTCACTTAGGATAGCCCGTTTTTGCAGTCGGAGGCAAGGCAACAAGTGCGCAGGCAACACGGATGGGAGTTTGACAGGAGAGGGGAGGCTGCCGCCTTTCTTCGGCGAAGACGGACGACTGGAACGCTTGCTTGGTGCGGCGGGCACGTCGTTGGCCCGGTACTGCAACTTCAAGGGAGAGACGCGTGGCGTGACAGGAGGGCGAGGCCGAGAAGGAGTAAATGGCAATGGGAGAGTCTTGGCTGGTGAAGAAGGTCCAGCACGCAGTTGTCTCGACGGTGTCGACGGCACGTTGGGTACCGAGGGAGGTTTGAGCCTCGAGCTGTTGATGGTCGGAGACGCGCAGGCGGTGTTGTTCCTAAGCCCGTATGATCTTGGCGTTATGATTTCGATGCAATCCATCACGACGCGAGGTTGGCCTGGCCGGGGACCGGGCGTCGACGGGACCGGAACGACATTGGGTTCGACGGACGTCAAGTTGAGCTCGTCTGGCTCTCCCTCGTGCGCTCGTCGTCGCGTTGCGCGCCTTGGAGTTGCGATATCTTCTTGAGCCTTGCGTTTGGGAGGCATCAGGGACGCGTCGCACGCGTAATACCCACGCTCCGCTCGACCACGACGAAATGGGTTTCACAGGGTGGGCCTCGGCCGACGATCCAACGACCACCACCGCTCACCACTGTACAGGTTGGCACGATGGACAAATCCACCGACTTCGGGGCTGGAACTCATCGCGGAAAACATCATGCGAAACCACCACGTTCGTCGCTTTTCGCTGCAGTCGATGAACGCCCCACCTCGTTGATGCCTCCAGGGTCAAAGCAGAGGACGCTGGATGCTCGGCGTTCGCTCGTACAGGTCGATCATCGGCTCTACCGTCCATGCTGAGCGGTCGATGTGTACCCTGACCATGAACGACCACGTCTTCGTGCTCCTCGAGGATCCTACTGCCCCATCCCGCGCAGATGTTTTATCCACCCCCCAAGGCACCGATCCACACACCCAAGTGACACATTCACCGCATTATCGCACCACTTTCCTCACTCTTCGGCCTCCAGGCGCACTGGAGCAGTTACTCAACCAACTCAAAGCGCGGTGGATACCCGTCCGACAGAGCACCGCCAGCTCGTCGCAGCGTGGACAAGCCTCGCCTCAGCAGCTCACCGTCGAAGGGCTCGTCTTTGCTATTGGAAACGACTGGCTTGTTCGCGTGGGCAACGTCATTCTCGCGGGTGGAGCAGTAAAGGGCATGTTGCTCGAGGTCCGTGGAGCCATGGTCGAGCCTATCACGCCACTCACGCTACCGTAGGCCGAATATCTTCCACTCCCGGTCCTCCATCCGCAAACTGCCGACGGGACGTCTGAACTGTTGTCCAATCTCCTTTTGTCGGTGCTTCCAAACATCCCGGATGCCAAGACCGCTGCTGTAGCGGTCAGTGACTCTCAATGGGATGAAGTGCTGTGGGACCGTGAGGAGGAAGAGAGGATGAGCAGGGAACAAGTCCAAGTCCAGGATGACGCTGAGGAGGACATCTTCGTGGCAGGCGAAGAAGGCCTCCCGACGAAACAAAGAGGTGACTGGGTTGGGGTAGACCGAGACCGCAGATCTGCGTTTCTGATCATTGGTGCGCTGCGGTCAGAGGGTATCTTGTGATGTAGCATACGAGTCAAACATCGAGTCATCGTTTGTCGGCCGTGTGAGCGTAGATCATCCATGTATGAACGGTGCCTTTCCAACCATTGACGTCGTTTGCACCCATCTGGTTCTCTGCCCATACCATGTCATGGCAGACCGGCTGTCTTGCTCGACGGTTGCCCGCGCGCTCTTACTCCACCGCCCTCCACTTTTATCAAAACCGCCAGTTGGACCTCTATGCCGCAAAGGAGGCACATCGGCTCACGCTCCGACAGCTTGTACGCCATTCTCCTTGTTGCCAATCCGGTTCTACTCATGCATACTATACCAGGTCTTCTTCGGGCGGCAAATGGACAAGGACCGACTGATCAAGGCATGCCTCGTGTTCGCGTTGACATGTCCATGCGATAAACAGTCCTTAGAGCGCCAACTACGTCCGCACCGAGCTACCCGTCCGAATAGCTCACCGGCTGAGAGATCTCCAAGCGCTACCGTACGTGGTGGTCACACAAGAGGGCGTAGCCAGGGTGTACGAAGTGAGCACCACCCATGTTTTGTCACGCCCAGTTCACCGCGTCCCTGCACAGCTATATTGGTCCGCGTTTGAAAAGTTCGGGCATTCTTTGCGTACGCCTCGGGGTGCTAATTCGCGTACAGATTCAGGCGCTTCCCCCCAATCACCAACTTGTCCGAAAACGAAGCCTTTTGTGAATTCCTGGAAACCCTTTTAGACGAACAGTACGTGGATAGTACCTCGGCCTTGACCTTGTTCTCGTCTGAGGTTGACCCTAGTGCTCCCGTAATACCGAGCCTTTCCCTCGGTCTGTCTCTCGCATCGCCGCACCTGCCGCCCGACTCTCTTGATTCGTTTATGCACCGGATGTTGGTTTCACGCATATCGAGACGCGTGCTCGCGGAGCATCACGTTGCGTTGACGAAATCGCTCGGAACGAACTCGCTCGAAGCAGAAGACCCCCATGTTGGCATCATTTATACTGCACTGAACCTCAAGAGCAGCATCGACAAGTGCGTGACACTCTTGAGAGACCGGCCATACAGCATCGAAGACGATGCGGAAGAAAGTAGGCCCGACGGGAAATGGCCGGAGGTGATTGTCGATGGACATTCAGGCACCAAGTTCTCGTTTATACGCGAACATCTCGAGTAAGCGCGGTTTATTATTAATTCACCCATGGAGCGGCTAAGCGCTAGAAAGGTACATGCTGTTTGAGCTACTGAAAAACGTGGGTGCTCCTTCGGTTCTCCTCGGTTCTCAAGTGTTTCATGTATCTTGGTCGTAGGCGATGCGAGCAACTGCGCGTCGACATCCGGACGCGGTGGTCCTGCCGTCGATCCGTGTGACCATTGTAGCCGGGGAGAACAATGTGGGTGTTCGGATATCAGATCAAGGTCAGATGAATTCGTGACTGGGGTGATATGATTGCCATTTTGTTTCGTAGGGGGTGGGCTATGTTCCGGATCCATTCAAAGTCCTTCCGATCTGTTTTCGTTTTCTCACGTCCGAAATGCCACGAGGATGGATGGCGATCGCTTGGGGGCACTACGGACTGCGAGCTCCAGGGGCGTGAAGGCAACGCTGGCCGAAAAAGTCGGAGAGGGAACAATGCATTCTCAGGGGAGCAAGGACCCTGAGAGCGAGGCAGGGATCGCGCCACATCAACGGATAGGTCTAGGCTTACCTATGAGCAACATATTCGCAACGTTGGTATTTTGGACGACCCTTGAAACGAGGCCTGACAGGTTATCCAGGTACTTCGGTGGTTCTCTGGAGCTGGTGTCCTTGGATGGATGGGGTAAGTGTGGCTTTGATGATGGCGCTCGACTGTGCCAACATGCTGTTAGGAACGGACGTGTATCTGCGGCTACCGAAGCTGGTGGGTGTTCTGATACGACGTGGGCTCGATCTGAACGTGCTGCAGGGGACGAATCAAGAAGGGATCGAGGTGTAGGACGTCGGGGATTCGCCGAGGCCGATGACTTGGCTAATTGAGGGGCAGCTCGGAAATGAGGCGAGATGACACACATATGGCCTGTATTACGTTGCCGTCACCTGCCTCGACCTCGTAGAAAAACACCCGGCCATGGGCGCTCTCGCTCTCTCTCTTTCCCCATGCGCACGCCCTCATGAGCAGTCCACAACGATACGTCCCGCCCCCGCCGCCGTACGAGCTCACCCTCCACCACGACCGCAAGGCCTCCCCAGACCTCGCACAGGAAAAGGACTCGAAGACCCTCTCCGACAAACTCTCAAAATTCCCGGCCGGACCCGTCAGCGGCAAGTCGCGCGCACGGCCACTCCCGCCCAGCCCCGCCGACACCCTCCCACGAGGGCTGGGCAGGAAATACGGGTCCACGGCAGACGTCAAGTCGTTGGCAGCGCAGAACGATCATCCAGAGACGCCGTCCTCCTCCAAGGGGCCCTCTCCGGAAGAGGCGTCCTACAGGCATAGTATGCCCCCACCCAGCACATCGATCCCATTCCACTACTCTTCCCCGCCACCCTGCGAGCCACCTCGTCGCACCTCGGACGATCGATGGTCAATCTCGGCATATCCTGCAATGAATGCGGAGATGTCGTTTAAGCGCTCGTCTGTGCCACAGGATGGCTCTCGAACCCGCTTGGTGTTCGACCCTTCTCTTGCATACGCCGACTCGCAAGCACAGAGACGAGCGCAGCAAGGCGCGGCTGCCTCCCTCTATAGGTGCGTTGTTCTTGTCGGTCAAGGATGGCTTGTCCTGACAACCGTCGATAGCTCTGCTGTATCACCACACCTGCGTCCCGATTCGGGCATCCAGCCAGGTTCGCGCCCATATGCGTAAGTAGGTCTGGCCCCTTGTTCCGTGGAGGAAGAGCGCCAGCTCACAAATATGTACGTCAGTCCACGGCCAGCGCCACGGTGCCCCGAGGCGTTGCGTTTCAACCAGACGGACAAGTGGTCCGTACGACCTCTCTCCACGCATCCTTCGTCCCCCGTGTCAATGTACACTCCGTGGTCGAGGACGCACGGTGGATATGATATACGATGGGCCATGTCCGAGGCTGACGTGATGAGGGACATATACCATCGATGACTCGTCTCGATCTCTCTTTTTTTTTTTTTCGGTCGATGTAGCGTTCCTTGTCGTGTATGCCCGGATGTAGCGCCTAAATGGTTTCTTTCCTCACGACGGCCATGTTCCATAATCAGTACCCTATGTCGATACCAATCGCAGTTATTAGACTCGGTCAACTTTGACATATCCGTGTGACATTTGCCACCATGAGCACCCTCCGCACAGCTTTGCGAAGACCATGGCCGTGCAGTCGTCTTCCCCGCGCCATCCACACCACCAGACCTGTGCGCGCCCCAGACCGCCCGACGTCCCTGACGAACATGCTCGCCTCGGATGTGCCCCCGCCCGTCCAAGTCTCCTCCGTCGGGCCCGGGGGCATCAAGCTCGCAGACGGCCTCGTACTGACTGGCCCAGTGATTTTCCTCGAGGGCAAAGTGCTCCTGTGGGACGTGCCTCCAGCCAGTGCGTGGGCCGAGTGGACGCGCGCACACTGGGAGGTCCTGAACGTGGTCGTTCCAAGGCCCGGTACGTCCATCCAGAGTGGGGCTCATTGCCTCGCGTTGACCTGCCCTAGAGATACTGCTCTTCGGGACCGGGCCGCGAATGGAGCTGGTGCCCGAGGCCGTGCGGGGGCACGTCAAGACGCTGGGGATTCAGATGGACGTGATGGATACGGTGCGTTGGTCCGCGTTGCTCACTCGGATCCGATTGGACGTGCGTTTTCAGAAGAACGCGTGTTCGACGTATAATTTGCTGGCCGAGGAGGGTCGGCGCGTGGCTGCGGCATTGCTCCCGCTCGAGCACAAGGGGTGGACGAGATGATCCCGCGAAATGTACAATACAATGAATAATACACGTAGCCTACTCTGGTGGCGCTTTTCGTTTTCCCTTGCCGACCGCAACAGGTGATTCTTGTACCGGTGGGGCGCGACGAGGCTCCTCGTCTTCTTCGTCCAGCAGAGAAGCTTGGGAAACCTCGACTGGCAGCAGATCGCCTGAAATAGATGGGCAAGAGATTCCCGGGAAAACGAGAGGGCATACCATCCTCGTCTTTGAATTGGACATACAGCGTTTCCCAATTGCCAAGTAGTCCCTTTATCGACGACGATGGCTGCAACACCTCGTACGACGTCGATGCAGACGAAGACGATGCGCTCGATTTGCCCTTGACTGCCCGACACAACTCAAAGTCGTCCACCGACGTGACGGGAGGTACCTCTGGGGTTCCTTCCGCGTTGTCCATCATGTCGACATCTTCACCGGGCGCGGTGGGCATCTGCGGCGCGCCCGAGGACGACAGCACGTTAGACGTGAGTGCCGACAAGGTCTCCTCTTTCAACTGCGCGATCGTCGCGGACGGCTGGACCGTAGTGAAGACGGTGAGCTTGTGTGTCTTGAGCAAAAGATGATACGCCTTGGGAGGCACGCGCTGCGGCTGTCCGACGTTGAGCACGCCTTGAGGGCGGACGCGATCGCGCTCACCATGGTCGTCGTGCGGGTCCAAGAGGGATGGGAATCGCTTTCCGTTTTCGTCACCCGGTCTCCGCCCCACGGTGGTTGGCTTCCGTTGGACTGCGACATCATGGGCATCTTTCACAACCCTGCCTCTGCCTCGACGCCGTACAAGGACGACGCACCGCTGCCGGACTCGGTGCCCAAGGTGCAGGAGTTGGGCACCACCAGCGCACCGCTCAAGAGCGCGGCTTTTTTCATCGGGGCATACTGCAAGGAGTTCAATGGTGCGTCGCTGGGTGGTTTGTGTGCTGGACGGATGACGATGTCGACTGGTTGGATGTTTGCCTTGGGAACGGATCGACAATGCAGAGGACTTTATGCTCTGCAAGAACGAGGCAGGTGGTGATTCCGGGCGGTGTCTGAAGGAGGGCCGGCGAGTGACGCGGTGTGCGACCGACTTGTGCGTCGTTTCTCGAGTCCCGGGCGCATGTGGAACTGACGGATAGTCACGCAGGATCAACAAGATGCGCGAAAACTGCTTGGAACAGTTTGAATCTCACTGGAACTGTCTGGAACTGAACAACCAGGCGCGTCTCGTTTCCTGCTTTGAAGCTGTCCGTTTGACCTATGGTCACAGGAGTATTACGCGTGTCGCAAACCGGAGCGTGCGCTCAACAAGTGCATGTTTGAGAAACTCGTGCGTCTCGGGCATTATATTGGTTTCATGTTGTACTCAGCTGTCTTTCACATAGGGCCTCGTCAAGACGATTCCCGGTTCTCCCGTTGGCCAAAAACAAATACACGAGGTCGAGAGTCCCATATATACCACCCTCCAGCGGTGAATTGGCTTCTACCCGCGTGCTGTGTAGAGTAGAATACGACGTAGAGCTGGAAATCAAATACACCTCCAGAGCAACATGTCGGATCATAGTTTGCGTGTATAATGATCGTTCGGATTTGTGTGTCCAGGAACGCGTCGAATGTTTCCCTTGTCCCATCATGGCGTGCACATACGCCTGTCCCGCTCTTCGGCATCGCTGCTCTCTTGTAGGTGGTCATTTCGTCACGCCCGTACATACGCAGCCCTTCCCCCGACCTCCCTGAAGCCGACCCACTCGATCTACGTTTCAAACTCTACGAATCCATACTTTAACCTCACGTTCGAGGACTGGTATGTATTGCTGTTCCCCGGTTGCGCACAGGAGCTGACCTTTTCGTCAGGCTCTTCCGTTTCCACCCACCCAACGCTCCGCTCTTGCTCCTCTACAGGGACGCACCCTGTGTCGTCATTGGACGGAACCAAAACCCATGGAAAGAAGTCAACCTCGCCGCGTCCGAGGCGAGAGGTATACCCTGGATCAGACGACGAAGCGGTGGGGGGACCGTCTACCATGTACGTCCCGCGTAGCACATGACATCCGCGAACGAACGAGCACCCGTGACAGGACCTCGGCAACACCAACTACTCCATCCACGTCCCGCGCACCGCGTTCGACCGCACGGCCACGGCCAACGTCGTCGTGCGCGCCGTCCGCGCGCTCGGCGTCGACGCCTACGCAAACGACCGCAACGACGTGTGCGTCGCGGGCGAAAAGATGAGTGCGTTCGCGTCGTCTTTGCTCGATGCTCACCTGCGGTCTCCACGTGTCGGGCTCGGCGTACAAGATCGTGCGCAACCGGGCGTACCACCACGGGACGATGCTCATCTCGACGCGGTTGGATACGCTGGGGAATTTGTTGCGGACGGACAAGGTTCGTGTTGTCCATTGGGGACGGTGTTGGTTGACGTTGTTTGTAGGACACGATGCACACCAAGGGGGTTGCCTCTGTGCGTTCTCCGGTTCGGAACCTCGTACAGTCGAGCGCGTCGGCGACGCACGAGGCGTTCGTTGATGCTGTCATACAGTCTTTCAGGGAGGAATACGCCATTGATGGAGAGGTAGGCGAGTTCCTTACTCGTCGCCGGTGGTGCCGACTCATCTCTACAGCCATATTTCGTCCACGAGACACAGTACCTCGAAGACGAGTACTTCAAGGCCGGCATGTCCGAGTTGCAGGCAGGTCTACTCCCTGACACACGCATGCTCGCTGATCTATTTGTTTAGAGCTGGGATTGGGCATATGGCCAAACTCCCGAGTTTCAATACGTCCTAAGCAACACGTTTCAGTGGGGAGAACTGGTGAGATTACGTTCCCGTCTTATACAAATATACTTTTTTTGATTCATCCCATCATGCATCGTGTTTTACAGACGTGCACGATCCATTCCAGGCACGGTGTCATACTCTCCTGCTCGTTTTCCTTCTCCGAGGATGCGTGTGCACATCAGGATACCCGTAAAGGACTAGATGAACTAGGTCAGCGTTTGGTCGGCAGACGTTACGCGTTCGTAGATGACGGCGAGGTGGCAGTGATTGGCGAGGCACGCGGGGTGACAGAAGTTTGGGGTTGGCTCAAGCGCAAAATGTGTGTTTAATCTCGCATGACCTGATGGCGCAGCGAGGAGCGTGAGTTTTGCCTCTCTCTCGGCCCTTGCGGTGCCCTCTGGCATGAGGTTGCCGCGTCTTCCACTGCTTACTATAGGTCGGTTAAGGGCCTTTCGTGATCG
>JBBPUA010000783.1:0-12465 GCA_038094355.1 Afroboletus lepidellus | reverse complement strand
CAAGGAATGCGATGCAGAGGCTGTCAGAGGGAGGGGTGGCGGTGGATTCCAGGGCCTGGTAGCTTTTTTGTGTATCCCTAGTGTGCCGGATAGCATCCTGCGAGTGATAAGTAGTAAAGTATGTCGCCGCCGTGTGAGTTCGAGTCGGAACGTTGGAGCGGACTCGCCAAACATTGCACCGATTTCCTTCAATCACCATGATCGGAAGGTAGTAGTCTCGCATTGACTTTTAGCATGCTCGGCGCCGGTGATGCGTCCAACAGGTACGTCCCCCAGAAGAAGTCCAAATGCAACTGACGCTGACGAGGGTGTTAGGCAAGACCTGGTGCTTTTGGGGGCTCTATGCATTGCGCTACAAGTTATGTACGCCAGAACAGCCTCGTTCCGAATCCAACGAAAGTAGACGACTTTGGAAGGTCAACCGGACGAGCGGAAGGAAAATATGACATCCGACGCGAATGCGCCAACCCCGTCGACATTTCCGCCAACCCTCTCTCTTTCGTGTGGTTGCTATACACATACACACACATCTGCTTCTATCGTTTTCTGAACGTTCTGTCTTCATGCTGTATGGTGCGCACTGCTTCATCCTGCTCGCGTCGCCTTTGGTCCATATGAGACAGAGTTCATCACCTATATTCATCTCTCCTTTGGACACGAGCCAAGTTCTGATCTCGGTTACTCGCTGCCAAGCTCAGCACCCAGATTGCGTGTTTATGTGCTGCTGGGAGAGGGCCTGGTTACGCATGCGATGGAGGTGGCTGCAAGAGCACCGAGCAAAGGCATGGACTGTGACTTGCCCAACATGTGTACTTGCATCAACCATTCATTCCGTAACGAGTACTTGACTTGGAAATGGCTGCTGGATAGATATCCACCACCACAGACGACAAAGTTTCCGTCGTTTCAGATGCGTATATTGGGAAGTTGGACTACCGGGAACTCACTTTTTGTCTGGTTATGGTTGTAGGTCTATCGTACCCTCACGCTCGTCTGTTGGCTAGTTGTATGTCCTATTTCTTCACTATTCGTTTCTTTCGCGAGTTTTTCGACACTGCGTTGGACGCAGTGGGGCTCAGTTATCTCTGTACTAGTAATTTCATCCGTGTTCCAATCACCCACCTTTCTGTTCGCCGTCGTTAGCAGCAAGCCACGGAAACCGCCGGCACCCGAGTCTCATTTGCGCTGCCCGCACAAGATTTGAAGTCCCTTCCACTGGCATTTGAATGTTCAGTTCATTATGTATATAGTTACTTGCATGCTCACTGTGCAACGAAAAGTCCCTTGCCCAGATAACCGGCGCATGGTGGTGTACAGCAAACGAAAACCGAGGACAGACATAATATCTACCAATCGACCACGGCCAACATCCAGATGTCCCCTCACGCCTCACCGGATAGTTCGAATTGATGGTTCGTAACCAAACGGAGGCCCCAGTGGACTCCGCAGTTGAGTCGATCGTTCCAGAGTTCGATGAATGTTACATTTTCGTTGCTCGCCATGTTATGAGCCTCGAATGTGCTGAGACGCTCGGGAAGGAGTCGTGGGTGTGGAAGAGCATTTCAACAAGTCGAAATGGCTGGAGCGCAAAATTATCGACAGTAGGCCTGAGCTGACGGAGAACCCAAGAAAATGACAACTGACTTCGTATGGCCGAGCAGGGGACCCAGATTTAGTGACATAGACCATATCATCGTCAAGCGCCACTATCCATTAGGCTATCGTATCCTCAGTGAGCATTCTCATCGTGCGTATGATCCAAAGATCACTCACTGAACCACTTTTGACGACGAGGATTGCGAAGAAAGCAATGGACAGGCCCACATCAATCAACAAATAGGAACATGCGCAAACCAAATTACTGCTATAATGAACACAAATTCTGAGCACTGTACGCATGAGAGCATGTGTTCGCCACGTACTAGAAGGAAAAATGCCGCCAGGGCGTGGTAGGGCTAGGGGTGTCCTGCCTGGACGAAGGAGAACTTGTGAGTCCAGAAAGGTCGTTGAGGCCGAACGAACAAAGTCATGCCGACTAGATCTAGATGCAACCACGGTCAGTCAGCACGACGTCGCCTCCCCGCGTCACGCGTACTTGAGAAATCTGTCTTGCATGGACCCCCCTTACAAATGGAACATCCTGTCGTCTGGAGTTGCCGTGTTTTATCTCGAATAAGCCCTGAATCCCTGCAATGCATCAACATGTCAGCTGCAGGTAATGCAACTATTCAGATGAAGGTTTTTGTCCTGTGCCGTTCCGCAAGCGAGGCATTCTACTGTCTTTATTAAATGTGTATAAACCCAAAGAAAGAGGACGCCACCATTACCGACAATCAAGGTATTCATTTCGTCTGCGATTTCAGACGGTCCCGTCTCCATTAGCTTGGCTTCTTTGCAAGTATGAGGTCTCCTTAGCCCAACAACCGCTGTTGCCACCGTCATCCGGGTCCGGACCTCTTGGGTGGCAGTGTCATATGGGAACCGAATGACCGTTGACCGACACCGTACTTACATGTTCCCCTTTTAATATCGACCGATCGTATGACGTCCTCCGAGGGCTGATGAAAATATCAGTACCGTAAAGCGAGATGGTCGAAAGCCACTCACCAATGGTTGCAGCTCCTGCCTGGATTCTCTTTGAAACCCTCCTTGTTTCAACAGCTGGGGCCGGGACTCTTCTGAAATTTCAAGCTTCAAGTCTTAGAAAGCAATCATTTACGTAGTTCGCGAACGGAAACACACCGATGCTCATCTCATGGATGGATAGAGCGCTGAGAGGGCCCGGCAGCATATCTCGAAGGCAACGTCAGCAAATGCATCACAGTATAGTCAAAATCATGACGCACCACGACGTCTATACCTAATTTGAAAGAGTCAAGGAACGACGCCTCAGCTGTATAGGACCGCCGACCTCCGTGGACCGGTTCGTGCAGAGTATCCTGTTTCTCACAACGCGTCAACGACGAGGGCTCATAAAAGCGAATGAGAATACAAATTAAAACATACGTCTCTACACTCTCTGTAGCCCAACATCCACGTCGAAGTCGACTCATGGGGCCCGTGAGAGGCAAAGTAGGGACGGTCCGCATGCGAGACTGAGAGAGGTGAGGCGAGGTTGGAAGTGGGAGGGTGCTGCGCAGGAAGTGGGGTGTTTGGTTACATCGACCCCCGTGTCCTTCTTTTATATGTCCTAGGCATGGTGGTTGGAAATCCGTGCAGCATTCCAACTGTTCAGAATTGGTATGTCAGCGACTTTGCCAGCAGGCTTGCCCTTTGTTCCCGTCCGGTTGATGCGTAGCGCGCTGGGCCAAATGTCGTGAATTATGCAGAATGCCACAAGACCCAGCCCACACTGTTGTCGATGCCATAAAGCCGTTCAAGTATTGGCTGAGGGAAACATGGCAATTTTAGCACATCCGCCCCGCAGTTGTTCACCGTAACTACGGTTTATTGGAACCCTGATTGCACATATGATGCTGACGTCTTACTGCACCATTCAGACCAATCCTGAAGCTGTCCGGACTACCATCGATGCATAGGTCCGAGACGCTCGGTCCAGCGAACCGTATGCAAGTGTTTATGCTAAAGCTTGGCCACGAGTCGTCCGTGTCATCAACACGGCCGCCAGACCCGGTATCGGTGTCTTGGTGGACGTTCACAGCGCGGCCGGAAGTCCAATCACATTCTGGTGTATCCGACGGTCAGACGAGGTTGTCCAGTAACATTGCGTACATGAACAAGACCATAGAAGCGTACATATTCATTTCCTCAAGCGCAACCAATGTCGTTGGAATTGGAATACTCAACGAGCTGGTCGATACGGCTGAGCGCTGAGGTCTGGAGTTTCTGTAAGTGCGCTTTGTATTTTTATGTTGTTGGAGACTCAGATTGCACAGACACGCGAACGATAATGGTGATGAGACGGAGGTCGACCGGTATGCCTACCCTTCCATTCAATACAATGGAGACGATGTTTGCTACCAATGACACATTCGCACGACGCGTGTCCTTGCACCGTTGATGAAGTAGATGCATAATTTATGCAAAGCGTTCGACACTGGGAGTTACCAGACGACAGAGGGTGTCATCGCAATATATAATTCAAGCTGCTATCATAGTCCAATCATACACCATCCATATCAATGCATTCGACGTACGCGCGTGCGACCCCCATTATGCATCCAGCTGGAACCCTCGTTGGTGTATCTTTCTCGCCACAGGTAACACGAACATCAAAGTGAATGGTTCATCCACTGCAGTTTCATACAAGCGGGGTATTCCACTGTCATTTGTTAAGTGTGCATTGACCTCAAGAAAGAAGACGCCTACATGACGGTGCCATACACGATAGCCTACCAATGTATCTGTCCGACATCATGCTCAGACCCATAGTTCAGCTCTAAAAAGCGCCGAGAAATGCTTCCGTGGCTTCATACCGGCTGAGAATTTGATGGTCGAAGGTGACGATATATGCGCTCCAAACAATTATGCCAGGGCGGTGTCCCTGGTAGTCAGTGAGCCACGTCGAGCGACAAAAAAAATGAAAGGTCACACCATCACCCCTCAAGTAGCCACGGATCGTACGCGTCCACCTAGGGCTTATGGGAGTATCAGCATCGTAACGCAAGGCAGTCGAAAGCCACTCACCACTGGTAGCACCAGCCGGGATCCTCTTTGAAGCGCCTTGGGACTGCGTAGAGAATGTACTAGGTGACACCAAGCATACGGTGTAAAACTTCACAGACAATGTCAGCGCACACGCGTTACTTTATACTCAAAGTCATAGCACCATAAAGTCTACTTACAACGTTGACGAGCCTCAGGCTGACGAGGAACGGCACCTCAACTGCATAGGATCGTTGGCCACCGTAGACCGCCAGCTGTCGGGCCATCCTATTTCTCGCAGCCCGTCAACGGGAAGGCTTAGAAACGCAAATGAGAATACAAATGACACGTACACATTTCAGAAGCGCCAACACGCCCAAGCTCGAGCTCTCCTCTTCGAATCGTCCCCAAAACATGAGCATGCCAAACGTCAGAGAAGCTTGAAAGGACGCTTGGTGCGCGTTGCGCAACAGTCTCTAGCCCAACATCCACATCGAGACGAGGCTGCTAGTATCTGATCCAAGAGAGGCGAAGCAGTGACGGTCCGCATGCGAGACTGAGTGAGGACAGCAAGAAAGCAAGGCGAGGCAAGGTTGTGGGAGCGGAAGGGCGCTGGTCAGCAGTGGGGGGACCGGGTGTTGGGTTGGGTTACATCAATCACCGCGTCCCTCTTTTATATGTCCCAGGCATGGCAGTTGGAAGTCCGTGCAGCATTCCAACTGTCTTGATCGAGCAGCGTCGCGGTTGGAATGTCGATCGTCCGAATTGTTACCGGTGGGCTCTTGGTTTCTGTGTAGCGCTGGGCTAAACGTCGGAGTCCGAGTCGGATGCCAGTTCCGAGACGACCATTTAGTGCCCATCCTCTACACAATATGCGATATCGACTACAGCATAACTATAGTGTCTAATTATTGATTCGGTGATAACCTACTAAGCTTGAATGTTGAGAAATTTTGCAGACGGCAAAAGACTTCTCCAAACTGCAATTTTTTCATCAGTCTTTGTTCCAGACACAAGCTCGCATATCGATGTATACTATACATCGAACACTACTACCACATGCCGTGCAAATTCGGTGTCTAGGTCTCGGATTCTACTCCCCCTCGATGATGTACCACTACGCAGAAAGCACTGGCCGTACCGTGTTCCGCGAGTCTTTCTGATGTAATGCCGTCTTCGACTCGGACTTGGTGGAACAGATTTGCGAGCCAACCAACCCTGCCACGAACTGAAACATTGTCTTCTGGTTGTCGTCGAGCTTGACGTCACTATGGGTGTACCTGCACGGAACCTTTGGAATCTGTCCTGGCATCGAGTGAAAGGTACAGATCGATAACAAACTCGGGTCTAATGTGCGGCCAGAGGACCTCTGTTGGATGCCTAGGCGCTTCTGGTGCGTTACCGACGCACTTGGGTGGTACCGGATAAAGGTTGGGAGGAACTCGAATTCTTCTTTCTATCCGACCCGGGCTTATGGACCGTATGTCCTCTTTTTTTTCCTATTCATTTCTTTTGTGGTTTAGGGCGTTGGGTGTTCTCTCTCAGTAAATCTAACCACGATCCACAGCCCCCGCTTATCCATTTGCCAGACTTATTGAATGACTCTGTTCGCACGCGGTCCCAGTCGTCTGAATCTCGTCCGCATTGGATTGATCCTGGTATCTACAGAGCTCGAGCATCGACTGCTTCTGCTGTGCCAGGCGATGACACGCTTATAGGTCGACAGGTCAGCCATAACTAGCACGCAAAGGCACAGAGAGAACAGCCCAACACGGCATCTACCAATTGACCATAACCGACATCTAGATGTCCCCTTATGCCTGTCCGCGTGGTCTGAATCGAGGATCCATTACCAAACCGAAGCCAGAGCCTGAGGGGATACCCACATGTCGATCTGGGGCACTTGGGTCGATCTTGCACATTTGAATGGGTGGTCTTGAGTTATTGGATATTCTTCTTCGAATCCTGGAAAGGTTGCCTTGAGCATCCCACTGCGCATATACCGTGACATACCTCTCGAGGCGACTCTGCCGGTCATGGAGATGTCATTATTTCCAACTGATTGTGGACACTGGATACGCTCGTGGATACGCTCCGTCAAAGGCCTCTGGGAGCGATAAGCGACGCAATGGAGATGCTGGATTTCTACATCCCTCAAACAAATTATCAGTCTGGGCTGTGTGGGATGGCAATAAACTCATGCCAGTGCTACTGCCTGAATAGTACGGAATCCCGTCAGCGGTAGCGGCACCCTCGGAAAGCCTGACTCACAACTTGAATCCGTCTACACATCTCTATCGGAGACTTGTTCTCCGAATCAAGCTGACCTCGAATGACTAGCCCAACTGCCACATCGAAGCAGGTTGAAGGCTAGTAAGTGACATAGCATGTATAGGAGCATGATGAACGAGCGAGGGGGAGCAGATAGAAGGTATCGAGTTCTTGCGTCCCTCTTATACGTCGCTGGACAAGTGTCCCGTCCGTGTTGGCATGTCAGACATACCCAATGTTTGACGGTGACTTGTTTCCTGTCGATTTGGGGTCACATTGTTCGGCGTCTTTGACAATGGGTGTCTGTGGTGGCAATCGGAGACAAAATACGAGTTTATGCGCCTGATAGTTGCATCTGTACAGTATATATGCACGCCTCGTGCGCACATGGCCTTATCCTCTGACCAGTTCTGTCGTTCTATCTTGGCAGAAAACACTGTATTGCTCAATGTTTCAATGAGACCACTGATGGACGTATCGGACACCCAAATACGATCCATTCACTCGCACCCGGGGGGTCTGAAACACTGGACAAAACGAAATGCAGCGCTCACTACTAATCAGGGTGCACCATAGGGCCTTTGACATTAAAGGACATCTACCAATTGACCGTGGCCGACATGCGGATGCTCCCATTCGTACGGAGATCGAAATGGTACCTCAACAAGGGAGTTGCCACATGTCGATCACGGGCACTTAGTGGATGTGTCCAACCGCCACCAGCCCATACACACGACCTGACCATCAAAATGTCAAATATCGCAAAGCAAGATGGTCATCACAGACCACTTACCCACCTTTGACCTGGTAGAGAGGTCCCCATCATGACCACGTTGCTCCGCAGATAGGTTGTTGAAGCGGCAGAGGGATTCAACCATCAGACGTGGCAGTTACAACCATTCGAGGTTCTGTCCATCATGCAGTTTCTGATATATTCGTTCACCTAAGGCTCACTCACAGTAGATCGTGGGACAAATGTCATTCCAGTTGCTCGATGTAGCATCGGTGGTACTTGTTTCCATGGCCTCGGACTAGGCTAACCGGAGCTAGACAATAAGAGTCAGCAATAAAACTGAATGCTTGGAATTGCTGCTTGCTAGGAGTCATGCAGTCGGCATAATTCTTGAGATGACGCCAATCCTCACCTCAGATCACAACGATAAGGGAATGTAAGCTGGAGGATCACGACGGATTCATCAGTAAACGTGGCTCGTGAACGCACCGCAATAGACTTACACCTGCATTCGGGTGTTGCTCCGCGTCTGCCGGACTAGCACCAGTACAAGACCCTTAACTTCTTTCAAAAACCGGTAGCATTCTCGTTCGTACATCGGCTCGTTCCTCCAGAGTGGTCGAGCCTTTCTCTCTACGACTTCGCGAGCGCGCCGACCAAGCGTGCGGGGCAGATGGTACGCCCCTAGCTGAAACTGGGAGATTGTGACAGATTTGAATCAGCAAAACAGGTTCGCAACGTCGAAACAGGCCACAAGACAGACATACATTGACGCCTCAACTTCAGGTGGTGAAGCTGCACCGATTCATCAGCCAAAGTAGCGCGTGAGCACGCCGTCCAATTGTGTGCATAAAGTCTTGCTCACCAAGCCCAACATCCACATCGGGGCGTTATCCCGACTCTGAGAAGCAACAGGGGTGTCCATGAAAGGGACGGACGGCGAGGCGTGATGGGGAGAACGACGACAGAGTACGAACGTCGGAGAAGAGGAGCAAGCGTCACTTCATCGCCCCTTGCTCCTCTTTTATATCGTCGTTAGAAGGCCGGCGTGCTAGGAATTCCGCCGGAGTGTGCCAATCGCGCTGTGACAGGCGCCCTCTGAAATCACCGGGCCGGTCTGGGTACTTTCCGCCTGTAGTTCCACGCCGCCGGTCGAGGCCTGGATTGACGTCCCATCGACAGTATCGATTCATGCAATGGCCGGTGGTGGTCGCACTTTGCAAAAATTTTCAAACTCAACTTGTTGCGTTGGCCCGGCCCGAGGCCCCAGGCGCGTGCGTTTCCAGTGTCCAAGACGTTCCGGACATTCTTGAATGCCAAGGTCGCAGTAATGCCAAACCACCGTGTCTCGTCACCAGGCGTTGGCTGCAAGGCCTCTTCTTCCTCGTCATTGAGTTCAAACCCATTGGCTGACCAACAAAGTTCCCCGTTCCTTTTCTCTCGCCGCCTACGCGTTGTCAATAGACGCGCCCCCAGTGGCTTGCATCCCCTCTGCGACTTTGTTGTCTAGTTCCTTTAGCTCTGGCTACACCGTACAGTTTTGACGCACTCATCGGGTGCTCTTATTATCGACGTCCAGTCCCGCACCTTTGATCTATATACACAATGCTCCGTACGCGTCCATGTCATGCTACTCTTTCTCATCGTCTCCAGTTCCATTATCTATTGAATCACGTCCATACGTTGACGGTCAGGGATGTGTTCTCCGGACTCAATGCAGTCCGTATGGATTCAAACTGATGTGGGTTGAGTAGGCGGAAGATGCAGGGCGAATTTTGGACAGTAGAGCACGACCTCGCCGCATTACCATTCGACATCAACATTCGACAGCGAACCTACAGAGACTAGCTGAACACGCAACATTTTCCGATAAACCATGCCTGGCCTCTGAGTCTCATTTCAACCACAAGACTGTAAGTATCCAATCGCTTCCAAATGACGCATCTAGGTTATAGCAATACATAGCTGATCGACTTGCCTACATGTATGTCGCCTGGGCACACTTTCCTGGCCTTGTGTTTGGAACGTTCACAGAAACGTTACAGATGACTTTGCACGTCACTTGGGAATCAAAAGGCTCAGCATTACCTTGCGGGAGAGGGATGCTCGACTGTTTGCGACATCCTTTGGTCTGCCAACAAATTAGGCGACGTTGCGCCGTGCGACCGCACCCGCTTGCAAGAATAGTCCGCAGAATCGAACTCTTCATATCAGTATTCCAATGCCCAAGTAAGATGATTCGCAAACAGTTGTGATGGCGACGATGTCTATTTGTACATACAGTGCAATATGATAAAGCACCAGGCGCATCCACAAACTGACCACGACCCACACCTGAAAATCCCCCTCGTGCCGCACAAGGTCCTCAGTGATGATTCCTGATACGTCGAGACAGGAGGGGGGAGTCGGTGTCGATCGGGGGCAGTCTTCCCATTGCGCCTGCAGCTTCGACCAGAAGGCTGCACCTGGAGAGTTTGGACATCGATAACCGATTTAGCATGGAACGGCTGAAGATAATGGTTATGAGAATCATATCAATGATGCTGCGTGAAACGACTCACAGTACTTCAAGCAGACGACAACGTAGAGAACTTCATTACCAACCTTGGCGCGTACCAGTTTTATAAGGAGTCGCCACCGAATCAGGCCTATATCCTGCAGCAAGATCAGGTTCTACACGAAGACTCGGACTGTGCCCATAGCCATGCGTACGTGGAGCGATGTGTACAGTTTGCTGTTATCAGCCTCCAACTAACTGACGACTTCTTCCAGCTCTTGTATCCTTGCATTCGTGGGTTCAAGTTGGTTGGACCACTGCGCATGCTGGTGGTATGGTACGACTTACGCATTGGCGTCCTTCGTTATCGTTGCTCACATCCATTGCTAAGTTCTCCGACCAACTAGGTGGTGGGAACGTTGATGAATCGCGCTGACAGCCGGCGGCTGACGTAGTCTCATACATCTAACAGACAAACTCGCTATTTAGCCACCTTCACCCATCGACGACACACGTACCTTCCAAATCACATGCAGGGAACCGATTGGAGCCGTCAACGACGTTGAACGAGAACTGGCATGATGACAGAGCCGGGCTGCATGGTAACAGGCTTGCCAATGCCTGAATGCTTAAACGACATGCGATTCAAATCAAGGCCCATTGCGAGCGCACTACGACATTGGCTCACCTCTTCTGGAAGATCTGCTTCAGACTCGGAGGATTCTTCCAACACTATGGAGGAATGGGTTGACGTCGTGAGCCTTCATGTTTTCAAGCATCGCTACACTCCGATTTCGTGAGCCAGGCGTGGCCTGGCAGGAGACGTGGACTAGCCCAACACCCACATCGGACCAGCACCTGGGGACGGGGCATAGGCTCACAGGAATCGGCGAAGGCGGGAGTGAGGCAAGAGATTCGTGTTGGAGCGGGTCGAACGCTGGTGAGGGGCTGCGGAGCTTTGTGTCCGCCTTTTGTATGCCATAGTGGGAGGGGTGTCATTGGGGCGGATGGTGCACACCCCCAACTTGGGGTTTGGCCGGAGCAAGGACAGGTCTGCGCCACAATCGCGTCACACCGACTGTAATCATAGTCTCCCAGCTTTTCACCGCTCCTATCTGATATATAAAGTGCGGAATCTCATTCTGTAGCTACCCAGGACTTCAATGGATTGCGGACGTGTGCGAGCAGTGATCAGTGACCCGTCTGTGCATAGTGGTTAGATCCATGTCAACGAATGGAGAACACTTGATCATCTAATCCGCCTCCATCTCCAACAATTGAACAATAGTCAATCTATAGCATTCAGACAAAATGATCAACGCATTCGAAATCTCACCATGACATTGCTCCATTACATCGATAACCAAACGACACAAACTATGGCGGCGCACAGTACAAGGCATGAGGCATGGCATCCACCAGTTGACCGCGACCTACATCCAGTCCCCGTTCTATCTCGTACCGGCCAACCAAATGGATAGGACCAGACCAGAACCAAGAAGGGAACCACATGTAGATAGTGGCCATCAGGTCAAGTGATCTTCGACCGGTCCAATCATTCGATATCCATCAATATGACTTTTCAGAACGCCAGGCGTTGAAATATGATCTATCTCTCATAGCGAGGCGCACATCCAAATTTACTCACAAACGTCCCTTCGATCTTGTGACGAGACTTGACCCGAGCGGTAGGAAAAGATTCCTTGTTTCGCAGCCAGTGGGGACGAAACACAAACATCCCATTGGTACATCTCGGTGCTTGCAGTTCGTACGCAGGAAATGTTGAGTTACTGAAGCTGAGTGACACTGCAGCGGGCAAGAATGAGTGGTGCAGCATGGGAAGACACAACTGCGGGCGAGGGCAAGTGAGTAGGCTCACCCATGCACGGCCGTTCATGTATGAAGATGTTCCTAGTCATCAGAAGTATGAGGGTAATCCAAGCATGCTCTCACCAGCGGTAAAGAAATTAATGCGTTCTGAAATATCTAGCTCTGAGCTTTGGGATGAATATTTCGATGTCATCGTCAGATACACGGCTAAAAAGTTGCGGCAAAACATTGAGTCAGCATAAAAGTGTCGCATACAGGGCCAAGCGACTCACCATTTCAATTCTTGCTCGCATTCATCTCGAGACAGCACATCCAACATCTCCACTTCTTTCTTCGTGTTGAGAGCCCATATCTCTCTCTAGATACAAGCGAGACATTTCAAATGAATGCCAGCAAATATAGACAAGTCATAGTAACCCACATAATGTAGTCACTTTGTATGGAGCCCATCAGCCAGCCTGCTTGCAATTCATCCAAGATTGTCGGATGAGCCTGTTGCGGGCCCGAGTCAAAGGGGTGATATATAGAA
>JBBPUA010000782.1:0-12486 GCA_038094355.1 Afroboletus lepidellus | reverse complement strand
CCCAGGCATCGATGTCCTGCTCCACTGCCCGCTCAACATCGTAGAGGGTAGCGTACGGTTCACTACTATATCCCTTCTCAAAGAAGGCGCCATCGGTGGACAGGAATTCATGGAGAGAACCTCGGGGGCGATGTTGAGGGCAGAAGGAGGTGTCGAGAGTATTGGTGATATCATCGTCGAGGCAGTTGCGCAGGAAATCTCGACTATTCGAGAGCGAGAGTTCTGTATCTCCCTTAAGATCGAGCTGAAGGGGGGCCCAGACAGGAGATGCACGCTGAACAGCCTGTACTTGTCTCCACCTCTTCTCCAGGGTCAATCTGATGGAAGTGCACGTCTGCAGCACAATACACGACAGCCATTCAGGCGCAGCAGATCCAAGTTTCCTCAACCGTCGGCTGATCTTTGCTGACACGAACTGGAGGGTATCGTTGGGAAGGTCTGCAGAGAGCATTTCATTTGTGATGCGACACATGAAGAATAGAATGAATCGTTTATACATAACATGATCAAGGGATGTCTGAATGGCGACCCTGATAAGAAGCCAGAGGGATGAGCGACGCCACGGTAACTTTGAGTTGTTCCATGAGACGTCATCCCCAACACGCTTCGTAATACGGGCGACATCGGCAGGGCGGCCAACACTTCGGAAAATGCCAGTGAGGAGTTCAGTGATATAGCGGGGGTGGGGAGTATCCCGGGATTCGAGAACGACAGACTGCGCTTTTCGGCTCATTGGGGCGGCGTCTAAGACGTCATCGTTCATGCGAACGAGGAAGTTTGAGAGCTCCGAGAGAAAGCTGTCGTCATCAAATACAGCGTTCGGGATCTCAATTGCCGGCCCGGGATATGAGCATATGAGCTTTCCCTGAGCAGCCATGACATCCTCAGCCCTCGCAGATACCTCGAATGACTCAAAAACTGTGTCATCTTCGCGCCTTCTGAACAGGACCGCCGCATTCTGAGCCCGAATCAGAAATGCAAGGATATCTACATCCCGTAAGCCTCAAAAATGCAGCGAATACCGAAGACGTACCTCCCACACCCAGAGCATTGAGCTGAGAGACTATTTGGGAACGATCAAGGCTTTCGAACTCGACAACGGCTTGTAAGTTGTCCAGCATTCGGGAGATACAACGCCATTGCGACATATCAGCTTGGTCGACATGGTCACAGTATAGGCGAAAGGCGGAAGCAACTGATCCAGCTAAAGAATAATCGTGGAGGGCACTGCGGTCATCCCCACCGGGGAGCTGCAGCGGACAAAAGACATGGGAGATGATATACTGCAATGTGCAATGTTCCATAGGGCCGAGTAGGGGGGAAGACATTTGAATGATGAAGGATATTCAAGAATCGATTTCGAGTTGGATGGTGTGGCGTTGAGGGAATGAAAGGACAATAGCGCGCGCGAAGGTCGCCTTTTGTCTATTCGGTCCGGATTAGACGTCTGAGTCTGAACAACACAGCATGGACCCACAGGGATGGACCCACACTCAAGCTGTTATCGATTCGCGTTGCCAAAACCCCAAGACGCGAAGGGGCATTTACACACAGTCTGCGGCGTCCGCGGTTCTCGGTACATAAATTCACCGTCAGATTTCAGGTAGAAGACGATGAAAATGAGAGAACGCACTTTTTCTACTAGGGTTTTGGCTGAGTACTTATGTAGGTCCGCGCTGGGCGAGTGAATCATCGTCATGTATGCGGAGTTGCTGCTCAGATTGAACTTGAAGAGATTGAACTGGGACAGTGGAGAGTTTGGGACCGCGGAGTTGACATGTTCAACCAGCGGCGATGTGAAAATTCAAGTCTAGCTATTTTCACTCAGCTCCAGCACTCTTCGATAATTCTCCCCTCGCGCTCCATCATAGAAACAAACACTGTCGCTTCGTTTCTCGACATGCCACCAAACTCTTCCACTGCTTCCTTCACCGCTTCGCGCACAGCAACAGGCATCTTGTTTGATGACCTGCATCGTCGTTTAACCTCTTTCGTCGACCATGCATTCGGCTAACGCTCTACTTACCCCGAAATAATCAATGTGCCTCGCTGCGCTCCAAGCAGTTCCCACACAGATTCCTTGTCCTGCCGGAGGAGATCTTGGACGTATGTCCTCTTTACCCCTTCAGGGCCATCGCGCGAAAACGCAGCACGGTATGTGATCTTGCCTGCATTCATGTAGGCTTCCCATTCCGCGCCGTAATGGTGGTCTTCTGAGGCTGAACGACAACCAAAATAGAGTCTCGTAGCTGTGTGGTGTCTGAATCCATACGTTTAAGGTAACCCAAAGCGTCTGACCTTCAGAACCTGCAAGGACACGGTCTTCTATCACAGCTCGCATTGGCGCAATGCCGGTCCCAGGACCGACACATATCACCGGTGTTTGGGAATCGGTGGGGAGCATTATCAAACCTTTTTGGACTGTAATGCGCAGCTTGTCACCTGGGATACACAGGCGAACCCTCAGCATCAAGTGTTTTCAGCGGAAAAAAATGAATCAACCAGGTTGCAGTGCGGCGAGGAAGGTCGTGCAGACACCTTTTCGGGGTATTCTAAGCTTTGTACGATACTTGACGATCGCAACACACAAATGGATTTCACGAGGATGCTTCTGCGGGATTCTGAGTGATAGGTGTCACACCAGAACGTGAGTGCCTACTTTTAGAGAGCTTGAAATCGAAAACTGTCGTGGTCGAAGGGTAGGGAACAGATCGAAAATATAATCTCTGGGTACTCGTATCGATCGGAAGTCAGCGAGAACCTCTCTAATACTGCGTTTTACACCTTGACAGTACTCGTACAGGTCTTCCTGTGAAATGGTTAATGACCTTGTATGCATCGTCCCACAGGCGACCTACAGCGCCCTCGTTCGAGGTAAATTCATCCAGTTTCTCCCGTTCCATTGCGTCATTCGCAAACCACCTGAGCAACTCGAAGAAGGAACGACGAGGAACTGCATTGAAATCAAGGTAGCGAGTAAAAAGGGTGCGGAGAGTCGTAATCTGAGGCGTGTACTCGGATAGCGATTGATCTGTGTCCCAATGAGAAAAATGCAATGAATATGAATGAGATATGCGTACCTTTCATTGTATGAATTATAGAAAAAGGGTCATCCGCGGTGTTTGCCCATCCCATAGAAACCAATAAACTATCCACCTCCGAGGCGAGGGCAATTGGATGGATGACAGCAACGTCCCCTGGTAGATAGCTATATTCTCGGTGTCAGTGTATACAAGTAGATGAGACGATCACTTACTCGAGATCTTTTTCTGAAAGAAGCTCGAAATGTCTGACATCCTGGAACCAATCCTCTGCAGTGATCCGGCGATTACATTTGACGGTTACTTCCCAGAATTTTTGATCGACATCCATTGGGTCCGTGCATTTGGTTCCCAATGGGACGGTGACGGTCTTCGCGCGAGGTGGTGGTTGGCCAAGTTTGGGAAGTACTTCGAGTGAACGATCGCATGGGTATAGTTCTAGCAGTTTCGCGATCAACTCTTCTATCCACGGGTCTAATGTGCCCTCTATGCTGAGAGTGCGATCAACAACCACACATGCAACCGCAAAGCACAAAACGCACCCTTGTGGATGCTGGTCATCACCTTCCCCTCTAGTATGGAACCCACGAGCTCCAAGACTGGTTAGGCGACGAACCAACTTCTTTGCAGGCCAACAAAACTTTTCATAAGCAGAATCGCCCAGTCCAAAGACAGAAAAACGCATTTCATCAAGTAGATCATTAGGTAGATCAGATCGGAGCAAAGAATTCCACAAAGATGTCATGGCACGCGGCTCTGTGCCGGAACCCGTGGTCGCGACCACGAATATCACGAGAGGTTCGGAGATTAATTCTTCCTAGAAACCTAGGGTAGTAAATAAACAAGCACGAGGCTTTCCACGACGTACCGGAGGATACGATCCAATGTTACAGACACGACATCGAAAGTGACCCCTGCGGCACTCTCTCGCGATCCGATCGGCGACTTCCTGTGCTGTTCCGGTTTCTGTTGCGTACAGAATCAAGATCTTGCGATCATTGTCACCGTCCACTTCTGCAGGTTCAGTATGGTGCGTGCCAGCCGACATCGCAGTGTTAAAAGGGCGACGGACACCGAAGCGCCCTACAATCAAATGCGCGTTGTTTGCGTGTGTGTTCGCTAACTCTAATCTCGGAACGCCGTGGCACCCTTCCTGGCTCAGAGGATATTTGTGCAATCCACATTTTATGCCACGGCACTCGTTGCCATGCAACTGCGCCGAGGACATGACGCGGAATGGTTCGGAGTTACCCACAATTCAAGGAGCATCAAAACACTAGAAGCAGAAAAAAGTATAACTCCAAAGCGTCACGTCTTGTTGACTATCCTCTGACATTTTCTGAAACTACTCGTCCCCTGGACCCACGGCCATCGGGTCACCAGGATCGCGGGCAACAAGGGATCGTGCGGTATGTAACCAGGACTAGCTTCGAACGTGCTCACCTGGAATCTATATGTTATGCAACAGTAGCCTCGCGTCCTTATAGACGAGATTGCACCCGACTGTGGTAAAATCGCTTTCGGAAGTTTTACAATATGATCGCTCACTTCTAGATACAACCTGAAATGATGAACGTCTGCTGTATCGTGGTTTGATTACCCACGTGTGACATGATCCTGCTACTTTGCGCGGCCAATGGTAGTATCTTAACCCAAACTTCAATACTAGTATAGTGGACAGACGGAGATTCTCGCATCTTTCTTCAGTATCCGTGTAATCGGAGATGAAAAAGTGTTCCAACTACTAATGGTACCGGGGCCTTCGCACCACATGTCACTCGTTGCTTACCATCCTCCCTGCAGATCTCATCTTCGGAGAGACGCTGGTCTTGCAGAGTTTTATGTGACATTTTACAGCTCAGGCTAAAAACCAAACAATACCACTACTACAGATTAGCAGCAGAGCTGATTGGACATCTCTCAAAGTATAAAATTGGTCCAAATTTCCATAGGCATGTCGTCACCTCGTGCCCATCCGTCCAGCATCTCCTGTTGCAAACGGCCTGCACTCATTGGTATTCACGTCCTTGACGCTTGCTTCGCTGGTTTGGCACTGTATCTCCTTGGTTGTATCTTCCGGAGAAGCACGCTACTCCCACCTGGGCCATCTGCATTGCCGGTCATCGGCAACCTGCTTGACCTTCGTACACAGGTTCTGTATAAAACGCTCGGAGCCTTGAGCAGCAAATACGGCAAGTGCATGCTCATTGGTTATTTTCAACGAGAATGCATTACTTATTCCATCCACCAGGCCCTATTATATCCCTCAGAGCACTGGGAAATCGATACATCATTCTTAATTCTTTCCAGGTAGCTAAAGACTTGCTAGGAAAGCGGAGCGCCATCACAACAAACAGACCGCACTTCACTGTGGCCGGTGTCCTCGTCGGTTGGACTAACGCGACAGGCTTCCTACCGTGTGGTGACACGCATTGGAAACATCGTTATTTTTTTGGTCGGCATATCCGCACCAGTCGCAGCCTAGAGACGTACCACCGCGCAGAAGAAGCGGAGGCCAAATGGTTTGTACACAGCGTGATGAAGAACCCCGATGGCCTGAGGGCACATTGCCGCAGGTAGAATGTTATGCACTCTCCACGTGGAAGGGCTAACATGCCATATGTCGAGTAGATCGACTGCATCTTTGATTTTGAAAATATCACATGGCTATAGTGTCAAAGACTACGGCGACCCATTCGTCGAGATGGCTGATAAAGCCATGCGCAACATATCCGAGACAATGGCACCTGGACGCTTTCTGGCTGACTTCCTTCCGATCTGTACGTTTCACGAGTTTTTTTAATATCATGTTTAGTCGCCTGAAGCAGTTCTGATAGTGCGGTATTTGCCCGAGTGGTTTCCTGGCGGTGGGTTCCATAAAGATGAAAATGAGTGGCGAAATATGGTGAGCCAAGCGGTAAATACACCGTACGAGTTTGTGTTAGAGCACCTGGTTTGTTCTCCCTTCACGTTCATGGTGTCTGTATGCTGACGTTAACGCAGGCCATGGGTGATGCTGTCCCATCGTTCACGTCACAGCTCCTTCAGAAAGGTCTTACTCTTGAAGATCAGGAAGCTTTGAAGTGGAGCTCTTTCTCGATGTACCTAGGTATAGTTTTTCGTGCAAATCCAAGGCTACTCTACTTACACATTGTCCATTAGGCGGGTCTGACACTGCGAGATATATTCGTTACCTAGCGAATGGGACTAAATCGATTGAATCGACCCTAGACACCGTCCATGCTGGCCGCTTTTTTTCTTGCAGTGACAATATACCCTGGCGTACTCAAAAAGGGACAGGCAGAAATCGACGCCATTGTAGGGAATGAGAGACTGCCGACAATGGAAGATCGCAGTGCGCTTCCGTACGTGAATGCTATTTGTATGGAGCTACTCCGGTGGAATGTCGTGATTCCCTTGCGTGTGTATCCGTGCAAACTTATTTCTACCTAAACTGACATTGCTGGCACTTCTAGCGTCGCATGTCAACACGCAGGACATTTTTTATGAGGGATATGTAATCCCTAGGGGGTCATGGCTTGTCGCAAACATCTGGTTTGTGCCTATCGACGGTGGGATTATCTGAAACACTCATGTCTGACGTAGGTTCATCTTGAATGACCCAAAAACATATCCCAATCCGGATGTGTTCAATCCAGAGAGGTTCCTTGGCGAGAATCAGCAGCCCGACCCACGCGAGGCGTGTTTTGGATGGGGAAGGCGGCTGTGTCTGGGTTCGCGTCTGGCCGAATCGATGATCTTTATATATGTTGCGACGGCGCTTGCGACACTGGACGTGTCGCGGTGCATTGAAAACGGTGTGGAATTGGTGCCAAAGTATGAATACAACGAGGGCATGCTACGGTAGGGTCTTCCGAGCTCTTTTCATTCTGATGGTACTAATGATTGGTGCTGTAGCCACGTGAAACCGTTCAAGTGCAGGATCCCACCACGATCGAAGGAGGTAGAGGAACTTGTGGCTCGATCCGGGTGAATGTAGACTAGGCGCAGTCGTGGCAGCTCAATCGGATGCACCATTTAGTACGTTCCCCTCGTTATTTATGTCCGTAAGTTCTTCAAGCGTCGTTACATTATCACATCTTTCTATGTGGCTTGAGCATTGGTTCTTTTTATTGGCACTGCCTAATCGATCTCGAAAAGGCTCAGGAGGTCAGAGTGTTGAGTGTACCAGCAGGCATGAGTACGCGGACGTTGATACTGTTCGCACAATAGATTTGCTGCAACTGCGTGTTGGTCGAGAGACTGGTGAATTTGTGGCGGGGTGCATGCCAGTGGATGTTGGGCTTGAAATCGGACTTCGATGTGAACGTCGCTGGAGTCGGTAGTAAAGGAGGCGGGATGTGATTACGTCTGTTTCGTCGACATCGAACTTGCGCGTCCGGATATCACGAAAGCCGCGGCATCGCGTATTCGCGTATTGGTTCTCAACGCTCTTCTCCTTCTGTGATCTGCTACCACTCCGGCGTCCATGAGCATACGAGCACCGCGCAAGGGCGAAAACTACGAACTTAGCGTCGATCTCAACAGCGAGTACCGTGATAAACGCAAGGATGCAATCAAGAGAGTCATAGCGTCCATGACCGTCGGAAAAGGTACGACTATCCATCTCGAATGTTCTGCAAAACGTCGACGTCTCGCACAGACGTGTCTGGTCTCTTCCCCGACGTCCTCAAAAACATGCAGACCGACGACCTCGAGCAGAAGAAACTCGTGTATTTATATCTCATGAACTACGCAAAGACGCAACCCGAACTCGTCATACTGGCTGTGAACACGTTCGTCAAGGACTCGGAAGACCCCAACCCACTTGTCCGGGCCCTCGCTATCCGAACGATGGGCTGCTTGCGCGCAGAGAAGATCATCGACTATCTATGCGATCCACTGCAGCGCGCTCTGAAGGACGAGAACCCCTACGTTCGCAAGACAGCCGCGCTCTGCGTCGCCAAGCTGTATGATCTCAAACCCGAGCTGGTTATCGATAATGGTTTCCTTGGACAGCTGCATGAGATGATTTCTGACAGCAATCCCATGGTGCGTGTTGCTTGTTTCGAGGATAGGCCTATACTGGAGACCGTGCAGGTCGTCGCGAACACGGTCACGGCTCTGACGGATATCCATACGATCGCCACCTCGAGCCATCCCCCACCTCCACCATCCGACCCAGCCATCTTCAACATTACCTCGTCAGTCCTCAGTAAACTACTAATCGCACTCAACGAATGCTCCGAATGGGGTCGCGTTGCAATCCTAAGCGCCTTAGCACGTTATACGGCCCAAGATGACAAAGAGAGCGAACACATCTGCGAACGCGTCGTCCCTCAATTCCAGCACATCAATGGGAGTGTTGTACTCGCGGCCGTCAAAGTGCGTTTGTTTAAATTTCATCCACCACGCTGACTTAGGTTTGCATAGGTGATTATGATACACATGCGGAGCATCAGACGAGAGGAACTCTCAAAACAACTAATCCGCAAGATGGCACCGCCACTAGTAACGCTTTTGTCCTCCCCTCCGGAGGTCCAATGGGTCGCCCTGCGGAACATCAACCTTTTGCTCCAAAAACAACAGGACTTACTCTCGAACGAGATGAGAGTCTTCTTTTGTAAATACAACGACCCACTATATGTCAAGGTCGAGAAGCTAGATATCATGGTGCGATTAGCGAACGACAACAACGTCGATGCGCTCTTGAGCGAGCTAAAGGAGTCAGTGTCCTTTCTTCCGCAATTTCCTGATTGCCGAGTTTCGTTTTGATAGGTATGCCTCGGAAGTTGACGTCGATTTCGTACGGAAGAGCATCAAGGCAATAGGGCAAACAGCCATTAGCATTGAGAGTTCTGCAGAACGATGCGTCAATGTACTGTTGGACCTCATCGGAACGCGCGTCAGTTATGTTGTCCAGGAGGCTGTGGTGGTAATGAAGGTATGTATTGTCGCGTGAGGACAATCCAGTCGCGTTTCCTGATGAGGATGACTAGGATATATTCCGAAAGTACCCTTCCACGTATGAGGGCGTTATACCCACGTTATGTGCTAACCTTGAGGAATTGGATGAGCCAGAGGCAAAAGCATCGCTCATATGGATTATCGGGGAATATGCAGAAAAAATTGATAACGCAGATGAACTGTTGAGCACATTTGTGGATACGTTCACAGAGGAATCATATCAGGTGCGCAATTGCCCGTGCACTAGTGGTAACGTTATTGAAGCAGTTTCCCAGGTTCAACTGCAAACGTTGACGGCGGTTGTCAAGCTATTCTTGAAGAAGCCGGATTCGTCTCAAGGCGTGGTGCAACGGGTCCTCAACACAGCGACGAAAGATTGCGATTCGCCCGACGTACGCGACCGAGCGTACATTTACTGGAGATTGTTGTCCACAGATCCGGGTGCAGCGAAGGTGCAAGTTTCTCAAGTAGTCTTAAGGTATTCAGCTGATGGTATTTGCGATCTTGCAGGCCGTAGTCCTGGCGCACCGACCTCCAATATCGATTCCACGGACGACGGTGCCGCCAGCGTTGCTGGAAGAGCTCCTGGGAGAGGTCTCGAGTTTGGCGAGCGTTTATCACAAACCAGCCGAAACATTTATAGGCCATGGTCGGATAGGCGCGGATTCGGTTCAACGCAAGGGAACAGAGTCGGTCGTTCTCTTTCTTTGTCGAATTCTCCGCTGAGTGCAGCGAGCAGGTTGTCAGACGATCACTTCACTGCACAAAAGGCTTTCCAGACAGTCGTCGCTGGCCAACAAGCCGAAAACCTGCTGGATTTCGACGATGCACCTACCCAAGAAGGGCAACCCTCTGGTCTTGCAGCGACGCAGATCGTACCTTCCTCCCCTGCTGCGGCAAGCTTCCTGTCAGGGGCTTCGACGAACCCGCTGGACGACCTAGTTTCAATATTTGGAGGAATGAGTGCGAGTGGCGGCGGTAACGGCAGTGCAATGGATGCTTTTGGCGGTTTGGGAAGCATGTCACCGCCGAGCGGGAATCATATTACCTCTTCGTTGGATGGCCTCGCGTCCCCGACGACTACCCAAAAGCCACAGGAGGACCTACTAGGTTTGTTCTAATAGACACGTAAACATGTACCACATGTATCTTTGCGTCACTTTTTGGCAAGGGACAGGCAACTTGCCTTCGAGTGGCGTTGGTCGACTCCGACCCGGCTGCAATGTGCCCCTTTGCTGGCAGCCAAAGTATCGAATCACCAGGACCGACAGCACCGTTCAATATGCACCATCACGAGGTCCGCGCACCCAGCACTGGCCGCTTCGTCGACCCGCCTTTCATTCCCTTGGCTCCTCTTTGCTGACTGAGCGACTACGACGCACTTCGCGTCAACGGTCGTTTTGCTCGCCATCCTGGGCACAGCAACTTGCCAATAATATGTGAAATCGTACGTGTCGAGCATATCTATCGTCCTTACTTATCTCTCATTCTCTTCATTCGCAGTGGCAAACGAGATAGGCAGGAGCTTTTCACATACTTCCAGCTCACTCCAGATCCAATCAACTTTGTGACGCCTGGTCAAGGGGTGGCTAGTCTCCAGTGCGTACATCCGCGTCGTTATTGGACGACGCAGTGGGAACTGATCCTGATCAACCCGGGTGGACGAGGAGTGGAACGATGAATGGCGGTTCTTTGAGGGCGTACATATCCGTTAGTGAGTACCTCTGGTACATCTGCTTGGGTACTTCAACTGACGTATG
Source organism: Afroboletus lepidellus (assembly GCA_038094355.1). NCBI lineage: Eukaryota > Fungi > Basidiomycota > Agaricomycetes > Boletales > Boletaceae > Afroboletus > Afroboletus lepidellus. Next base: position 1,718 of record JBBPUA010000782.1, on the reverse strand, counting down.
CTTCAGTGGCCAATTACCTCCTCAAGGGCCTTCAGGGCTTCTCAAGTGAATGGATCCCTGTATATGCGATCAGGATGCGTCGGATACGGGGTCGCGACGGTCTGCTCACGCATCTCTGGCAGAACGAACCCGAAAACAGCAATCCCACGTACCCTTCTTGCAGCATCCCGGTGTTGGTAGAAGGCCAGATCTGGACCACGCTTCGCGGCTTAATGAACCCGAATAGCTTTACCAACACTAAGATCGTTGGATACGAGCACAACTAGAATGATACGGCCGCTTACCCCGTTGAACTTGTTCGTGACGACGATGTATAATTAAAGTCCGTCGCTGACCGAATTTTTGTTTGCAGGTGCAAGCAGGACACGCATTCGATGGGGTCTCTTTTCATTGCTATTCTGGCTCGGTTGGTCAACAGATGTCGTTCACTTCTCAGTACCCCAACAAGGTACGATTGGAACCGAATCCGTGCGAGTTGCATGTTGAGATTTCCATCAGGAAGTGTTCTTCACAGAATGCTCAGGCGTTCTCGGTTCTGATTGGTGGAGCGATATCAAGGTGTGTTGTCCGAAGCTGTTCGGCGTAATTACAAACTGACGCGCATACGAGTTGTACATGGATCATCTATGAGTCTAACACCGCGATTTTAGTATGGCGCATGGAAGATGGCACAGAAATCGCAAGACTACAGGAGTCAGTACGCTCAAATAACGTGATTCGATAATAATTACATTGATGCGAAATAGATAACAATCTTCCCATCCACCAATCGCGATGAAACGGTCGTCGCGCGAGACAGTAATAGATTGTATATTTTCTGGATGCTCGACGAGGCCGAGCTGAGCGTGGGTCACCATTTCCTAAAATGTGACAGTACGCTCCGTAGAGTATGCGACGAACTTTCCGCGTCGATACACGACCGGCTATCGGTACTCGGCAGTAGCTAGTCTTAAGGCGGTCGGCCATGTGGATGGTTCGATTTACCATCGGACACGGTGACCAGGTGATCGTTGAACCAGAAAGGGCCCTTCCCTTGTTGTGCCATTGGATAACCGTCGTGTTGATCTCTGCGAGCAAGTGACCGTCGTTGGTGTAGACTTGAATGGATTCCCGAGTGGCCGTGGCGATGTGATCCCCCTGCGGTGAGTACTTTGCTGTTATGCTCGAGTGTTTGTGTTCGAGAGGGCAGGGATGGAGATGAGGTCACGGACAAACCGCTGATGGCTGGCGGCAAGGGGCTCTAGCCTGCGGACTACATAATACCTCTCCTGCCGAACATCGATCTCGTTTCTTGGGAACAGCGCAAATATCATCGGGGACGTTTGTTGCTGGGGGTCAACGTCAGAGGGTAAGTGCTCTCGATATATGACTTCGTGCAACGAGTCAGCGCTGACTTTCGCCCTAGCGAGCGGTGTCACGGCACGCTTCCAGGAAACCAAAAGTTCGTTCGTCTGTTTTCCTCTGCAGGTGCTCACTACATCCAGTAAACCACCTCCAAAGACTGCGCCTCCAACCGCTCCGAGAAAGGAAGCCTCTATGGATGTTTCCGGTGGACCAGAGGCGTTGCAGCTCAATATTAATGTGAAGCAGGTCCTAGGTAAACTCGATCGCGACAGCTCATTTCTAATAGTCGGAGCGGCTGAGGGAACCACCGGAACTCTCGATCGGCAGCGTGCGCGTGACAGTATGCGTGTATTACTTTCGATGGCATTCACAAA
>JBBPUA010000781.1:0-12493 GCA_038094355.1 Afroboletus lepidellus | reverse complement strand
ACAGAGGCAAGCAGTCTTCCCGGCCCACTCCGCTGTTCGGTCTGCAAAGTAGCCAAGTGCTCGTCATGTTACCCACTCTCGTTCGCCGCCAGTTCACGGGTCTCATTCCCCCAAAAATCGCCACTCCTTCCCACCTCGTACGCTCTTGTTGCTGGACGTTTTCATTTGTGCTCATTTTCATCGCAGTCGGCAGGTTCTGGGGAGGGTCTGGCGCCTTTGGTAAATTTCTACTCCAAACTCCCAAAAGGCCGTGCACCACCGGCAGCGTTTGACCCTGAGAAGAAGGCTTTGAACCGTCTGGGCCTCACGATTCTCTTCTTCTTTGGTGTTGGTTACACCCTGGACTACAACAGTACGTACACTAGCATGCGCTCTCGGTGCTATTGCTGATAACACTGCTTCACCAGTGCACTTGAGTAAGCAGTCCTTTGCTCTGATCCGCGGCCGTGCTCACGCGTTTGATAGAATACCACAAGAACCACGCGCACTAAGTGCATCCGAGCTTGTTGGGGCCTCTACAGCAACACTCGTGAACCAGTTTAATTCATTGTACCGAACGCGAATAGATCATATTTTATGCCCAACACATTACCACGCGCAAGGTCCAATTGGGTGAGCTGGGAAACGGGACTCCGTTTACCTTGCGAGATACTGAAGAAACGGATCACCACGCTGATAGTATCCGAACTGACATCCCAGGCCAAAGCTTGGCTCCGCTACATGCCTGTTACACGGCCATTTCATCCCAAGTCCGACGTTTGAGATTCAGGTAGGGCAGCGTGGGATGGGCCAGATAAGCGACTCCGCTCCACGTTGCGATTTTCGGTCGCTGAACTCGCCAGATTCTCGGCACGTCTGGGTGTTGAGAATTCGATGTGCAGCTCGAGAACGGCCCGTTGTCATGCGGTCAACAAGGAACCATCACTGACATCATGCGACACCGGTGCAGCAGATTTTCGGCCAACCGCCGGTCCGCCGTGTTTCGAAGTTGTCTCGTGCCAGTCAAACACCCCTTTGACGTATCAGAATGAGCGCATAGCTCCTAGTGTGTCACTAAATATTAACATGCAATGATACAGGTATATGGTGCAATCAGTAGTGATCATGCGTGATGGGGGCCGTGAAAGAAGACACGAGACGGGGCCATATTATCGCCGCCGGCTCATCGCCATCCGGCACTGGAAGCAAAACTCGTTGACGTCGTCTACGGATCGCTGTATCTCTTCGCCAAAGTTCTGTCCGCCGTCGCTCAGGCACCGTTTTTCCACGCACGTCCGAAGAAATACCCACCTTGGTACAGTTGGGGTGTCTACAATTGGGAGGATGCCGATAGCTGCGTTCACAGCGCGTCGAGTCACAGTCCATGATGGCAACGACGAGATGCCGCTGGAAATGCTGTGGGGATCTGTTCAGCACGACGTGCGCGAGCGAAGCGGATCATCACCGTACACCACATTTTAGCCAACGGGTTCCTTCTCTGTAAATCGTCTCAGTTCCAACGAACGCTCAGTGGCGACGAGCGTGTGCCTCACGCTACTTGTCTACACATGGTCGATGCGGGACGGACACGGAGGAAGTAGGAGAAGGGGACCGTATGGGGGATTAAAGTTGAGAGGACAGCTTGCCCTGCTGCCCGGCTTTATAGGTTTCGAAAATCCGAAAGCCAATGAGCGTGTCGAAAACGATACGTATAGTCGTCCATATTCGTCCTAGTAGTCTTCCTAGGCTTGCGATCAAAGGTCCCACACGCCAGCTTGCTGTATTGCGTGGTACCTTGAAGTCTTCGGCTGCAAACGGTGCACGTTGCTCGTCCGAGTCCTTAGCATCGCGTTTGTCATGTGGCTGGATCGGATGTTTCTTTATCAGAAGAGCGCTGTATAAGTTACATATGAGTTGATCTGGAACAACTTGACTATAAGCAGCTTCCTTGATTATTCGGAACAAAGATAGTTGGCTCGGACCTGATCTAGTAGTCCCGCGTCATCGTATATCGGCACCCATCGGCTGTCTAATACTACCCCCAACCGGGAATTTGTTCGCGTCCGTGTGGAACTGAATTGACTCGACTGTGCCTTCGAAAATACGGACCAAGGCGTGCCAGCACGTTGGCACCCATGATCCGTAAACACGTTTGACAATACCAAGGTGGGGCCTTTCCTCACGGCTGCGCTCGCAATTGAAGTCTTCTCAATACTATCAACGCCCATCCCAAAGTTACAGCATGCCGGGATCAATGATTTTTATCCGATGAGTCTCCAGTCTCTCACGAAGTGGGTCATTCGCAGACGAGGAGCGCCAGACCGCCGCCTTACGATATCGATGTGACAGATGAGTCGACGGATGAGTGAATCGATGAAGGGGCGGCCGCGAGCCAAGTAAAGAACGTGCTCGAACCATCATCTGGTGACTTTGGTGTCCCTGCTAGTACGACACCGGGCGCATCGTTTCACTGCTTTTAAGGACTGCGCGCTCCCCGCCACCCGACTTTTCTGACAGTGGTTACTTTTGTATTTTCCCGTTCACTGCTGATCCTGGCCCCACATGTCCATTAGCTTATTGTGGGGAATATAACGTTTAGTATGTGACCGCCAATCTGGAATCGGGATTGCGCCCTCAGTCCCCGTGACTCGTCAGGTAGGGTGCACACGTACCTGGCTGAACCTATCATGGCACAAAGGGTGTGCTAGGGTAGGTTGGTCGCGAAAGCTCGCTTTGCGCTAGAATGGATAATGCGCCGCGGGGCGCGCAATCCACCGCCCCTTCATCATTACAGTGGCGATGCTCGATGCGGGGTTACGAGTTCCTGCCGGTGACTATCAATCAAACCCGCCTCGAACTCTAGCTGAACGTGAAACAAGACCCCGTGTATAGGGCCAGCCTTGTCGTCAAGTCGACAACCAGACATTGGGTCAGAACCTGCCGGTGGTGTGACACTCCAGGGCGTTCCCTGCGCCAGCTCCACCTCCGGAGATTGGGATTCGGAGCGGAATACGAAAAGTGTGGGGGAAGGCGAGGCGTATGACATGCCGTGAGTGCGTTCCCTTGACACGTCTGTCAGATGGGGCCTCAGGAGGTTTGTTTCATTTGTGCGCGTCCTGCTAGGTTTCCCAAGGATCCCGTCTAAAATAGACACGAGCTACTAGGTGGAGTTAGCGCCGCCGCCGCAAAGCGGTAGTACGGCGTGCCGCAATGTATTCTTGCCACACGTCTGGAGGCGCAAAGATCGGATTAAGAAATCTCGACGTGAATTGTCAGCGCCTTCCGAGTAGGACGGGTCGTGAGCCTGTGGCGAAGGCACGTTGGCTTGCACGCAGCTGCACCGGTTTCTGTCAGGACGTACCTCCGAACGATCGGTGTGTGAATGGGGCTTTGGTGGCTCATTGTGAGGTGTCATACTGGTGGTGGTGGCTGCATCAAATGAAGAATTGACACGATCGTCCCAACGCGATCCTTTCAAACTGCATTTGACGGCAGAGAAAGCAGCGTTATAGAGCGTCAAGCCTGCTTATTCCCGACTTATTGAACGTGAGGCCAGTTTTGTTGCAGGAAATTCGCGGCTTACATATGTACTTGATCGTTTCTGGGGTGTTTGGCCCGGCAAGTGCCGTGGACAGAACCCAATCGATGAATTCAAGCCCTGTTGAGCGCTCGGCCATGCAGATTCAAAGATCATATCCACGTCCATTGAGATCCTTCTAGAGCAGCACTGGCAGCTCCACTTTCCTATCGATTGATCAAGTCCATTTTTGTTGTTATTTCCCTTGGCAGGACCCAAGTTCGAGAGAGTTCGGGGTTCAGTGCCAGCCTCAGTTCTTGAGTGGCTGCAGTCAGAAAAAGGTATCGGAGTCCCCCAATTTTTTGCTGCGCATTTCCACACACCCATACAGGTTTACGATAAGGCTGACGAGGCAAATGTCTGTCCCGAGATTCACCGCGTCCCTATCAGAGGTTGCCGAGGGTGAATCGCGTAGCGCGAAGCGAGTTATCGTCCACCCAGACAGCCTGAAGGCCCTGAAGTTATGTTCTGGCGACGTGATTGCCTTATCGCAGGCGGATAACGGCAATGCAAAAAAGGTAAGAAATGGCGGGGCTGGAAATGCACTGTCGCTACCACCATCATATTTTCGAAAGACTCATTTTCCCTGTTTTCCTCCGGATGACAGGACTTTGCGGTTGGGGTCTTGTGGCCCTGTATAGACGTTTCGCAGAATGGCAAGTACTACACCGTGCGATGATCATGTCTAAGATCGACCTCATGGTCGTTCGCATGTCTTCCAGTCGTTTTGTTATCACCTTCCTTACTCCTCACGGCGCGCCTTGAGGAAGGACATCAGGTCCAAATTTTTCCCTTGCATGGAAAAGCCAGCCATAAGGACAACTCGTTCCTTCCATCATTTCGTGATGCCAAAGGAGCTGGGTACATACGTCTGCGGGAAATTTTCAGAGGGCCGGTGAAGAGTACTCAAGCCAACAGTCATGACTCAGGGAAGCGCAGAGATTGGTTGGCAATTTTGCTGCGCGAACATCTCGGTAAGCTTACGCCCTCTACTAGCACATGGAGCGTCGTGGCTGTCGTGCTAATACATTTCATTTGTACTGATTTAGTTGGACTAAAATTCATCACGTCTTCCCAGATCGTGGAAGTGTCATATGAAGGTCGGCCTCGGAGATTCCTAGCCGATTCCATTTCTGTTCGCCCACCCGGGCAAGGTAACCTTGCCAGCTCCGTCACCGAAGGTGTCGAGTCGTTATCGCTCCATTCCCAACCCCTTTTGTGGACGACAGGATGGGATACGTCTGTTTACCTCTTGGACAATGACGCCGACCATCAAGTCGAATATCCTCACAAGGTAAGCCACTACAGGAAACATCCGGACTTGGAATCCTGAATGCGATGCGTTTCTTGCACGTGTGTGAACTTTACAGCCAGACGTCGAGACTCTTGAGCAAACAACACCATCTGATGCATACGCCACGGTCGGAGGGCTTAACAAGACGATTGCGGAGATACGCGACTTGATCGAGATTCCTCTTACGAGACCGGAATTGTTTGCGCATTTTGGTGGGTTATGCATGGGAAACACTCTTGATTCAGCTTACCCTCTTTGTGTTTACCCAGGTCTAAAGCCACCGCGGGGCATCCTGCTCCATGGCCCCCCAGGAACAGGCAAGACGCATCTAGCACGTGCCATAGCTGCGTCCACGAGATCTTCTGTGATGATTATCAATGGACCCGAGCTTTCGTCGGCATATCATGGGGAGACCGAGGCACGACTCCGAGAAGTCTTTCGAAATGCGCGTGCCAAAAGCCCATGTATCGTCGTTCTAGATGAGATTGATGCACTAGTGCCACGGCGCGAGGATGGTGCTGGTGGTGAAGTTGAAAAGCGAGTGGTCGCGACTCTGTTGACAATCATGGACGGAATGGAAGATGAAGCGTCCCGTGGCACCATCGAAAGGGTTGTGGTTATCGGAACGACGAACCGGCCCAATGCCATCGACCCCGCGTTTCGACGGCCTGGAAGATTTGATAGGGAGTTCGAGATAGGTAAGCTCTGGACAAATTCTCAGACCCATGTGGTCTCCGAAATTGATATTTGCCATTTTCCGTCTGTGTTATATTAGGCGTACCTGATGCGGAAGCGCGTTTAGCAATCCTGGAGGTCTTACTCGCCAAAACCCCCCATTCTATATCTCAGGCTGATCTCCGTGCTCTCGCGGCCCGTGCACACGGGTACGTTGGAGCTGACTTGAGCGCAGTTGTTCGCGAAGCCGGCACGCTTGCGATCAAGCGATGGGTGAATGCAAATGCGTCATTTGGTTCCAGCTTAACAGAGATTCCTCCTTCCCTGAATCTCTCCATTGCAGATCTCTCTGATGCACTGCCGACGGTTCGCCCCTCTGCCATGCGATCTGTCTTCCTTGACACGCCACCCGTGAGGTATTCTGATATCGGTGGCCAGGCGGCTGCCGTGCAGAAGCTGCGCGAAGCTGTTGAGTGGCCACTGTTACATCCAGAGGCTTTCGAGAGACTGGGCGTGCGACCACCCAAGGGTCTTCTCCTGTATGGGCCACCTGGATGCAGCAAGACAGTCCTTGCGCGGGCCTGTGCGACCGAGAGCGGCGTCAACTTTGTGGCCGTCAAAGGACCCGAGGTAAGTCATCAGACCACCCTCTCGTACGACGCCTAAACGCTTCCCCAGCTCCTGAGCAAGTACGTTGGCGAATCCGAGAGAGCAGTGCGCGAGATATTTAGGAAAGCCCGCGCAGCATCGCCCTCCATCATATTCTTCGTTTGTTCATTTCCGCATTGTACGTTGTATGACCGCTAACTCATACCCCGTTGCGGTAGGACGAGATTGACGCGCTAGGAACCTCTCGATCGGATTCGGAGGGTGCCTCGTCTCACGAGGGAGTTCTTACAAGCCTATTGAACGAGATGGACGGCGTCCAAGAACTGATCGGCGTTACCATCATCGCTGCGACGAATAGGCCCGACGTCATGGTGAGATGACCAAGCAGTGCGGTCGTGTGACCTCTTCTCAAGGCTCCTGTTTCTCTCTTATCAAGGACCCTGCGCTTATGCGACCTGGTCGCCTTGATCGCATCTTGTTCGTTGGCCCGCCAGACCAAAAGGGCAGGGAAGAGATCCTGCGTATTCGCACCAAAAAGATGAGCGTCGGACCTGGTTTCGACATCTCCAAGATTGCTTCCATGGTGCGTATACTATGTGATGGCATACCAAACTTACGCTACTGAGATTTCCTTACTTAGACGGACGGCTGTAGCGGCGCTGAAATCACGGCGCTCTGTCAAGAGGCTGCGTTGGTGACGATGCAGAAAGATATCCAGGCTCCCCACGTAAGACCTCGCGTCGTCAACCAGCAGAAATTTTCATCACGTTTGTCAGGTGCCCCAAATCGCGTTCGAGGAGGCCGCCAAGTCGATTCGAAAGCAAATAACGCCCGAGATGGTGAAAAAGTATCACGATTGGAGTGACAAGTATGGGTTGAAAGTGGTTTGAGGGCTTGGATGAGTCATTGAACTGTATAGACTGTCCGCATTTTTCGATTGGCCATCAGTTATTTTTCGGGCGCGCCTTGCCTCCTATCTTTCCAGCGCTCCGTGTACGTAAATGCCGACCCTTGTGTTGTGGGTACGGAGATTTCAGGCCTCGAACCAATGACTAACCGACTTCAAACTACAGGAATAGACGACGCTAAATTACAAGGTCCCCTTTTTCCTGCAACCGATTCTATTTCTCGTAAGTACAACGAGAATGAATCTAGGACGCTTCGGCCGGAAAGATGATATTACCAGGGCTTTGGACATTTGGTGCAAACGTTGCTGCATGCGTTTTCGTAACTCCGCAGGGCAGTCCCTCCGGAACGCATGTTTGGGTAAGCTTCCGAGGAGTAGGGTAAAGGCGTAGCGCGAATCAGGAGAATTTTCTAGACAAAAATATAAAATAAAATAAAAGTTATTGCTGGTCCAGACCGCCACGATAACGCATGTGATCGCGCCGGACGCCACTACAAAAAGCAACCGTAAGTATGCAAGAGGAGGAAAACTGAAAACTCATGGGACGAAGACTTCGCCACGCCGTTAAAGAACCCCTGCAGTCCCTTATCAGTTCCGGCGTCGGAAAGTTATGTCACAGGAGACGCGCCGTCGTGGTTATTCGGCAGACCACGATAACTCTTCGAACCCACTGACTGAGTTTCAGAGGGCTATGACGCTCGTTATTGACAACTTGATGGTTGCCCATCACTATGGTAATCAGTGTCGCACGTATTTAATATGCTCAACTTCACTGAATATATGCGTAATGAAAAGGAGGGGCATTTCGGATTTCTCTAACGCAATTTCGTGGCGCAGATACCATAGCGTACGTTCCATGCGGTGGTCAGATCACGGCACCAAACTTGAATCGGTGAAATAGTGAATGCGGTTTGGATCTCCTGAACAATTTACTGTCGTTTCTGACCAAAGTACAACGTAGCGTGACCGCTTGAGATGATCTGAAGCGCTACGCTAGGGTTATCGTCGAAGAGAAAGATAACAAACCTATAGCCTGTCCACTGGCCATGTTTTACGTTGAAGGGCGTGTTGTTATAGGTCAATCAGTTATTAGGTGATGAAAGAACCGTAGAACTAGCATTACGAAGCGCGACACAACTCCACTCTGTCTCTCAGAACTGCTTCCGGTTCAAGGACTATTTGCACTCACTCGTAGATAGCTCTGCATGTTCCTCGTCAGCCTAGAGAACTGTTTCTACAATGTAGTTCAGCAACTGAAGAGCTGGGCCACATACCCTTTTTAAAGCGGTGGCCAAGACTGCGGATCCAAATGGCATAATGGTGAAGAGCAAAATATAACCCGTTCATGAGTCCACAAACAATCGCTGAAACAATAGCAAAAGTCCACAATTATGTAGTCATCACAACATCTGCGGCACATTCTCTAGAGAACAATATTGGAGCATTTTGCGCAGTCCTTTGCTATTTATCAGAGTAGTAAATCCAATCAGCAGGCTGTATGCACACGTGGCAACGAACACAAAACACGAGACTGGCGAACTCGGGTCTGGTCGGGTCGATGTCCCATACAAACTATACAAACGCGCCAGAAGTACTTGCCAACGTGCTAAGCAAGGTTGAGGGGGTCCACAGAGTGCATGTACCCGGAAATTGGGTCCGTCAACAAGCATTCTGCTCCGGAGTAAAATGTTTTCACATACAAGGAGTGGATGTGGAGGATTATCGACATTTTGCCTCGCTTCCCTCAATAATGTCTCATAGAAGTCGTGGGTCTTTGGTAGCTTCTGTCACATCCTGTCCGCGCCAAGACGGTCCATGAAAAAGAGGCATTCCCTAACGTAATGATGCGGATCGAATGGAGAGCTGACCGACCCCAAGTACTCTCCACTTCTCCTAGAGATCCTGGTCGTCATTCGGCGTTACTCTGCCGGTTCGCCCGGGTCAAATTTCCACTTGTTCTACACTGAATTCCTTTCGCGTGGTATACACGCTCCTGATCAGTGTGACTCCGGACTGGTTCTCGACATCAACTGGTAGAGTCGGACTAGATCTCTGTGCATGCCCGCAGGAAGGTGGTTGAGTAAAAGGTCGAAGCTTTGCACCGGCAGATGCCGGTGGCGGATGCAAAAATTTTGGTGTGCGAGTCTGCTTTCCAGTATCAACCCAGTCAATTGGCTCCTCGAGGACCTGCATACCTTCGGTGTAGCCTCATTCCCTGGGCATATAAACCTTCATTCTCGTGTTTGCTCAGCTGCCTTCGATTCTCGCTCACGGGGGGCATAGCCATACACCGCGAGGCTGAGACATTTCTCGCGGCTTCTCTATACTTGATTATCCCCTGCCTTAGCTTCATGATGATCCATGTACGTACTCTGGTGAATACAGTCAAGGTTCTGCTAATCGAATCCCGTCGAATCCCAGTTTACTGTAACATGCATTTACCTTATCAACAACGTTTCCCGCTCCTTGAACTTGGCGCTATAATGCTGGCAAAATAACCGATTTATTAGAACAGGCTACTTCCGGCGGCTGCGATCTGTCGCATTTTCGAAGCACATGGGTCAATGCAACATCCGACCTCTCAGGGAGTCGGGGCTAGTCAAGCCGACTCGTGGTGCCAATTACAGTCTTAGAACGTCTGATTGGTAATGTGTTGGCCGGCACTGGCAGATCCTTCATGCCGACTTTTAACGGAGCTGGGTTGCTCAACTTCCTAAAGAAGGTATTTTGGTCGACTGTCTCGTGCGTTTAACAGTATATGGGTTCCTAGAAGCCTAAGTTTGACGTGTCCTATGTGCCTCAAGTACTCCTTGTTGTGCCAGGCGCCAAGTCGTGGCTATGGCAAACTGAGCCCAGACGAAATCTTCGAATAGGCTACACACTATACCCAGTTTCACTCCTTCCGCTTTGGACGCATGGTCTACATGGGATGGACTTCGACAGATAAATACTTAGGCTTTGCGATCCAAAGTTTTGTCCTCCCTTTGCGACTTTCACGAACCGTGACTCGCGTTCCCTGAAGCCAGGACGCGACGATGACATTGACTAACGCCATCACCACAAGTAAGGATATATCTTCCAGCTCAACGCCCTGTCCGGCTCCCTCTACAAGTGCGACCGAGCACGATATCGAGCACGCATTTGTAGACGATGATCCGCGATTTTGGTCGAACACTCGAAAGGTTGGTTTTTCATTCGGGTTATCCACCCCATTGACACCGATCAACTCAATGATATAAAGAACGCGATCTTGTTCATCATCTCGGGCGCATCTATGATCGCAGGTTTATGTTCCAATATTCAGAATCGTAGGTATTTGTTTCCGCTGCCGTGCGTGGGGCCTAACAAATAGATGCTAGCCGCAAACGCCCAAATCGAACAAAGATTGCATGCAACCGCTTCGCAAATTAGCTTGAGCTTATCTCTGTTCATCCTTGTTCAAGGAAACTTTCCTCACATATGGAGTGCTGTCAGCGAGATCAAGGGAAGAAAGGTATGTCACATTTCCTTATCACATCCGTGATGCGGCCACTAACCTGTGGCTAGCTGGTCTATTTGGTATCCATTACGCTTTTTACTGCGGGTTCTACCATCGTAGCAATTTCAAAGACCATAGTCCTCGTTATTGGCATGCGTGTGATCCAGGCTGCTGGGTAGGTTCATTCAAATGTACTCTTCACCTTTCCATGTCTAATGCGCCCACCAAGCTCAAGCGCCGTGATTACCATCGGCGCTGCGACGCTCGCAGATATTTATGAGCCCCATCAACGGGGCACCATGATGGGCGTTTACTACTCAGCGCCACTTCTGGGTCCTTCGCTCGGGTCTATCCTCGGTGGCGCGCTGACTCAGGCGCTGGATTGGCGTGCAGTCTTTTGGTTTCTAGTGATTTGGGGAGGGGTGATATTTACGGCGTTCTTGTTCCTGTTCAAGGACACGTTCAGGAAGGAACGCAGCTTAACGTACCAAAGCGTCCTGAAAAGACGAACACGGGAAAGGGATTCCGTCCGACGAGCACGACACGTTGATGAGAAGACGTCGGCGGACTGTGCTTCTGGAACGCAAACACTGAATTGCGACGTGGAAGAGCAACCCGTGGTTCCAGCGCTTGCTGTCAAGGAGATTAAGCTATCGATGGCAGACGTCAATCCGTTCCCTCCATTCATACGAGTGTTAAGTCGCAGGAATAACGTCGCTATTCTGACTGCCTCGGGTGGGTTCTACACCACTGACCTCGGCAATCCTGACAGGTCGCCCTGTAGGACTTCTCTTCGCATTTAGTTTCAGCACTACATACACGGGCGCACGGACGCTATCACATCATTATGATTGTGATGCCTTGACAACCGGATTGGTGCTCCTCGCGTTTGGGATCGGTCAGCACTAGCGTCATCAGTATTCACATTGCTGAAGTTTGCTTTCGTCATACTTTTCAGGAAGCATACTAGGCAGCATCTCTGGCGGACGATGGTCCGACAAGACACTCGCTAGACTGAAAGCTACGAATGGCGGTGTAAGCTACCCAGAGGTAAGATACGCGTCTTGTATCGGCGATCTAGAAGTTGTACAAACCGCTACATCATAGATGAGATTAGAAAGCACCAAGCTCGCCATGTGGTTCTTTCCTCCCTTTGTGATCGGGTACGCATGGGTCTGTCACCAGCGCGTGCACATCTCGGCGATTTGCATCATGCTCTTCTTCTCCGGGTTTTTCTCCGTGTACGTTGTTTCCGCGTGATTATTCGATTGCCTTTGACATCTTGTGCGCGTTTGCGTGCAGATGGATATATGCTAGCACTTTGGCGTACATTGTCGATGCCAACGTCGGTCTGTCGTCCAGCGCGGTCGCCTCCAACGGATCTTTCCGTGGCCTAGCTGCGTTTGTAGCCGCAGAAATTGCCATCCCATTGCAGGTGGGTCCTGCATATTTTTACTGATCCCCTCTCGCACTCAAGTAATCATGCGCCGTCAGGACGCCATCGGCGACGGGGGACTATATACCCTATGGGCCGGCTTGATGTTGTTTGCGGAATTGATGGTATTACTCGTGCTATACAAAGGAAAACAGTGGCGAGAAGCTAGCATAGAGGCGGAAATGCGAAGACCGTGATTGGGTCAGTGAGGCATTCGGATGGGTGTAGATCACTAGTGCGTACATTTTGGAAGCTACGACCACGTGTAAATTACAGTAAGTTTTTTTGGAGCTTCGACGTGTTGGTTGCTACTTACACAGCACTCTGTCAGACGTGGCTGGAGGGCGTAAAAAACTCCAGGGCCTTGGCGGTTCGGTCATGTATCTTTAACTGAGGAAATTTACATGCGGTACGGGGGCACAATGCATCGGCAACAAGCTGATGGCAACCTGGCACGTGGCCATATCCTTGTTTCCATCCCTCTTTCAGCCCCTTGTTAACAACAGACGAGTCAAGACATGCATTGTGATATTGGGTTC
>JBBPUA010000780.1:0-12497 GCA_038094355.1 Afroboletus lepidellus | reverse complement strand
ACAGCGGATTCTTCTGCCATCAGCTCGTATATACAAAGTCGACCCTACCAACGTCTGAGAACAGCGTGTCGACGTGACGGTAGAACTCACATCGCGCATCATATACCCATCGACTCCAACTAATTCGCTGAATTCGCGATTACCCTTGTATATCTCTCCTGTTCGGCGCCAAAGGCAAGCAGGCACACCCATGGCAGAGAACACGCGATCGTAATCGAGTAGCATTCGTTCAAAGGCTTCCTCGATGAAGACCAAGTCCTGCGCAAAACAAATTGTTGACGAATGTGTAATTGTGAGAGGAATGTTACTGACGATATCCCGGAGAGACTGTGCTACGGCCTATCCAAAGGAACTAAGATAACAGCCCTCGATCTGTCAGAGCTACTTACTCTAAACTTTGGTCGGAGGACAGATAACGGTTGTAAAATTTGCTGTTTCGACTGTCGAGACACGCTATGGTGCGTTATCAGGCACATTTTGTCGACCAGGAACGAACACAGCCTACTTGCGGTCCATCCACCTCGAGAGACGAGCGTAACCCTTGACATAGTCATAGGGTTTCAACAAGCCTGCCTCGTATTTACTCCGAATGACACGGTTTAGACGTTCGTCTCTCGAGCCAGACTCTTGATCCGCTGCGGTCAGAAGGAATTTCTCCGTCTTAGTCGCCGACGGAAGCAACGGTGGTGTCGGTTCCTCTGGCAGGGCTGCGTTCGGTTCAGCGGTCGTACCCCTTGATGGTTCGGCAGCTGGTGTGGGTTGAGTAACGTACGCACTTGCGACGCCGTCTGTTGCTGGGTCAGGGAAGGTTGGGGCCGACATGAGGGAAGGTGTCACGGTCTGAGGTGAGGTGAAGAAAGAACCATCGTCGAGCGTCTCTAGAAAGTCGCTAGCGCAAGATTGACGTCAAAAAAATGGGCACGGGAATCTCCTGCGAAGGCACGCACGTGAGGACGGAGAACTCGTTGCCGAGCGTTTCTGGCTGATAGAGAAAGGCGTTCTGCGCAACATTCATGTTCCACGGGGAATTCGATGGCTGTTGTAGAGTGGCGTTCCCGTACACTGGCTCTGTTGGGGTGTCATCAGACTTCGGCCGACGAGTAGCACCAGATCACGTACGGGGAATGAGCCTCGATGTTTCTGCGTTGCTCGGCGGTCCTGGCGTATCTTGTTTATTCTTCGGTGGGCGCTGCTCGTCATGGCAGAGATGTCCTATCTCGCGCTTGATGCTGAGAGAAATATCGGTCGCATTGAGAAGAAGACCTAACGATTCCAGATCGCACGCACCAGCGCTGGCATGGCCGGCCCTCGTCGCACGTCATATGGCTGCGACGACAATAGAGACATGCGTGGTTCACTTTTCGTCTCTTTGTCGTTTTCTTCTTCTTCGTTGCCACATCGTCATCGTTCGGCTGGTCGTGGTCGAGGTCGGGGCGGTTTGCAGGCTGCGACGGCATTGTTGCATAGGGATGCGTCGGGTAATTGGCCATGGCGTCGCCGAAGAGCTTATTGGCTGGGCAGGACGAGGCTACTTTTCAAGGCCGGGTGTATAAAAATGGGTGTGGTTTCAGATATGCAGCTCTCGTGATGTGATTGCTCCACCTCAAACAACCTCGGTGACAGCGTGTGTTTCTGGACATGTCCTGAATCAGACCCCGACCACCCACGCACACACGCTCGTCGCCACCCAGTAGGCAGGTAAAACGTCGGTCTACTTGGGTACGATTCGTTGGAAAATTCACGTTGCGTAAATGTACAAGCCGGAGTAGCATGCTGGATTGACTAATCGACAGATTCATGTCTTGATACATAACAGAAGCAGTTCCCGACCGTGGAACAGCCAAGCCCACGCGAGAAAATTGTGTAACCCCTCGTTACATTGGACTCACGGGGACGGAGTTGCCCCTCTCTAATGCATTTCACTCTTTCAGTCCAGGATCGATGTTCTTTCCAAACCACTGTAGAAGATCGTGAGATAGAAGCAGACAGCAAGATATATGCTCTTACTGTGACGAGAAATTTGGCAGATTCTTTGGGATAGCGTTTCTGAGTTTTATAATCGACGTAGGTCACCCCAAACCTGGTGAGGTATCCGTCGGCCCTGTGGGCAGCAGAAGAAAACCGTTGAAGAACAACTCGTCAACTGTACATACCACTCAAAGTTGTCGAGAAAGCCTAGGAAAGAATAATTATAACCGAACAAACCACGCGGCGTGAAACTTACTCCATGAAAAGTATCCCCGGACGTCAACACCGTCTTCGAGAACGGCTGATTTCAACGCTGCAGTGGCACCATTGAAGTAATTGACGCGATCTTGGTCTAGAAGGGCTTCCTCGATTGGTTTCGAGTTCTCATCCTTGACGGCGAAACCGTTCTCGGTGACGCTAGCGCAGTTCTCAGTCTGCGGATCACCACTAAGTTAATGTACTCACTAGATGGGCAGCCCGTAGCGCTATATGAAGTTGTGAATGCTGTGTTCCAAAAATTGACCCATTCATACTTACCCTCCAAAGATAGTTCAGAAGCTATTCTCAGATTAGCACTTTGTAGATAAGCACCAGCCAAGGGCAGGGACACTCACGTCGCGGAAACCCTGCGGATCTAAAAGCGGGAGAAGCTTCAGTATTCAGTTCTCAGCCTACAGTACTAGCGGCCCACAGTCTTGCAACCAAGCACAATGGGCTGGGAGAGTTTCGCATCATATATGTAAGCAGGGTCAGATCCACATGATCACGCACGGTGGCTTACCTTGCGTGCCTAGTTCGGTGCCGTCTGGCCGGGTGAAGGTATGTTCCACAAACCCTTGAAACTCATCATCACCCCCAGCGCCTTGTGGAGATGTCAGATCGACGGGTCGGAGCACTCAGTATCCAGATTGTGATGCTCACGGCACAACTTCGTTGTGTAGGTGTTCATGCCGTAAAAATCGGAAGATCCTTTGACAACAGCCAACTCCTCGGCCGTGAAGTCTGGAAGACGGTCTCCAAGTATCAGTTTCAAATACCTCGGATAATGGCCAAGATAAATGGGGTCCTGGAACGCATCTAAATCTCTCATACGCGACGTTAAATGGGGACATACAGCGAACCAGCCTGCACGCTCTGTAAGCTCTGCAGAATATCAACGCGTGCTGTCTCACCAATGGTAACGTCAAGAGCATGTTGCGCAGCTTCCACATCTTGACAGAAATATATGAGATTATCAGTAGGAAGGGGAATCAACAAATGCGCACTCTGTAAACTATCATCATATGGCATCATCCAATCACCATTCAAGGTGATTCCTATTTCACCTTTCTGGATCGGCTTGAATTCACTACGGTACACCTTCACAGCGCTGGCGTGGGACAAAATCACACTGTGTCCGACGCTGGGGGGTGGGTGGTTGTCAGGCACCAGCGTGCTCTTCGAGTAACAAATACCTACATCCACGGCTCCGTAGTAGAGTCACCCTCTAGGGATCTCATCCGATCGCCCGATCTCCCTGGCGCAAAAACACCTCTTCCGTATCCAAGGATAGAGATACACCACGGTTCGTTCATCGTCAACCTGGATGGTGAGTTACGACGGGTAAAAATAACGCCCGACCACCGCGGGTTACATACCAGTGTTTGACTCTGTCCCCAAAGGCATCAAAACAGACCTTGACGCATGGGACTATTAGATAAAGCGTCAGCAAGAGTTCAAGTCACGTACTCTTGCATAGCGAGTGTAGTCCTGGACAATTTCAACCTTGTTTAGCCATCCGCCATATCTGTTGTGCAGCGTCTGTGGCAAGTCCCAGTGATATAGGGTCTAAGTAAAGGAAGTCAGTAACCAGCGTTCCCGAGAGCGGTGTTGAGGAACACACCACAAATGGGACAATTCCGCGTTCTAGTAGTGCATCGATCAGATTAGAATACCACTGGATGCCCCTGGGGTTCACAGGGTCATTGCGACCACCAAGTGGTATGATCCGCGACCAGGAGATTGAGAAGCGGTATGAATTCACTCCGTACTGAGCCAGGAGCGCGGTATCCTCTCTCCAAAGTCTGTACGAGTCCGTTGCAACATCGCCGTCACGACCGTCCAACGTTTTCCCAGGTTGCTTACAGAAGTCGTCCCAGATGGACTTACCGCGGCCATCGACGTTAGTCGAGCCCTCTATCTGAAAGCTCGCTAGAAGCGTCAGGACCATTCGGAATTACGACAACTTTCGTGTCCTTCACCGGTAGCAAAACCCCAGATGAAGTCGTGAGGCAACTTTCCAGTGGCCGCGGCGCCTGACTTCAACATCGTGATCGGCACGATGTCCAAACTACTTCACGGCGGATTTGAAGGACACCTGCACCCAACTTGCGCTGGTGAAGCACTCTTAAACCATCTAGCGCACTGCTACCGTTTGGGGCCCTGGGATGCAAGTTCTAACTTGAAGAATGGTGAGAGGCCGACAATTGTCCGTCTAACAACAATATGCGAGATAATCATTGCGACCGGTTCCACTACTAGAGCCGTGACTTGCCTTCGGTTCCAAAAACAATACCTTGCGTGCCATGGAAACTTGGAAAGAGGGAAGCGGACCATTCCGA
Organism: Afroboletus lepidellus; assembly: GCA_038094355.1. Classification (NCBI taxonomy): domain Eukaryota; kingdom Fungi; phylum Basidiomycota; class Agaricomycetes; order Boletales; family Boletaceae; genus Afroboletus; species Afroboletus lepidellus. Next base: position 7,929 of record JBBPUA010000780.1, on the reverse strand, counting down.
GCGCGCTGAGTAAACCGGGGCGAGACCGGCCCGCGTGAGTCGCTTCCACCTGGCATCCACCCGACAATTCACCGACGGCAATGCCACGATCCAAAAAGGAGCCGGTTGGCAAGCGGGCCAGTCTAGTGTTTCCTGTCATTTAAACGAGTCAACAGACGACACGCCTCCCTCTGCCCAAATAATGCCAGCAGCTGCCAACACTGGAACCGCCATCCTTGGCAGCGGTATCTTCGCCAAGGAAGGTGTGTAAAGTAAATCTCGCTCTCTCCGAACATTCGTGACATCGCGGTTGAGTAAACAGCGCATCTGCCCGCTCTCAAAGCGCTCGGGTCTCTCGCACCAAACCTCAAGGCGGTCTATTCGCGATCAGAGAAGAGTGCACAAGAACTGGCGAACGAAGCAGTCGATCTCCTTCACTACACGCCAGACATTTATCACGATGGCAACCCATCTGCGAACCTTGATGCCTTGCTTGCCAGATCCGACGTTTCGACTGTTATCGTAGTGCTGCCCATCACCGTCCAGCCAAGCATTGTCCTCAAGGCCCTGGCAGCAGGAAAGCACGTTATTAGTGAAAAACCGATAGCGCCAGATGTAGCCTCTGGATTGAAATTGATCGCGACATACGAAGCAGAATACAAGCCGAAGGGTTTGGTTTGGAGGGTCGCAGAGAACTGGGAAGTTGAACCAGGCTACACCACTGCCGCACGGGCCATTCACGCTGGAAGGATCGGAAAAGTGATCTTCTTTAGCTTGCAAAACGTCTGTCGCATAGATCAAGAGACCAAGTGGTACAAGACACCTTGGCGCACTGTTCCGGATGTAAGTCGCTGCTTGAACCCGCTCTCGCAGGATAGTTTATGACCCACATAACAGTATCAAGGAGGGTTTTTAGTGAGTTGCGTTCGCGCATCCATTCGAACGGATGGATTTAACACTCCTATCGTGCATTGTAGCTGGATGGTGGCGTCGTACGTCCATATCTTTCGCTGGGTCGAGAGCATTTGGTGACATACTTGACTCCCAGCATTCAGCAGCAGCGTTGCGAGTCATTCTCCCTAGCCCCATGGCGCATCTCTCAGGTTTCGCCTCACTAAATGTATCATGGCTCGCGCCTCAAGATACGATCAATTCCATTATCAGATGCGCCGATGGCTCCCACGGTATCTTTGAACTAAGCTTCGCTGCACCCTCCCAGTCGCGCAAATCCGTCGGAAGCGGCATTGTCGTTACAGGCACAGATGGGTACATCACCGTTGACCAAACGACAGTGAAGGACCCGGTGTCAGGTGTCGAAAAGTCTGTTTTCCGTGTTATCATCAAAACCGTGACTCGAGATGTGGATGGTAAAGCGGGTCCCGAGAGGGAAGACGTGATCGACGAACCCATCAGAGGTGTGGAAGTGGAATTGGCGAGCTTTTTTACAGCGGTCGCAGAACGCAAGGATGATGGATTAGGCGATCCCAGGAATGCACTCCGAGATGTGGCGATCATTGAGGCATCGTTGAACAGTGGCGGAGAGTTGATCGATCTGGAGAAACTCGTTTCAGTCTAATCTAAAGGCCAACTGGAGGATAGGGCATTCGGATGTCAATGTACCAAGGAGATTACAGTATCAGACTTTTAGGGAAAGACCGGATTGCGTCGTGTGCGTGTGTGCACAGTTCCATTGGACTCCCTACAAATGGGATGGAATGAGCGCCGCTCCATGTTACGCAATCGTATTTCTGCCGAGCCGGGTTTGCAGTTGGCACGAGCATCTGCTTCACGAGGCAGAGTAGGTGAGGACGAAGAAGTCGGAGGTCGGTGAAGATTTTGTAGGCGCGTTGGGAGAGACATCGTATTTGATACTCCGGGCCCAACCAAGAAGATCCAGTACGAGGGACTTCCCTCGGTTCAAGCCTTCGTTACGGTAACAAAGATATGCAGGATTGTTATGTAATATGACTACTCTTCCACCTGCCGGCGGAGTCGATAACGGAAGTGCCCTCAGCGTTTAAAGATACTAGATACTTATTTGTCTCGACCTTGAAAACCGGGCTAGCAGCAACGAGAACCGCATATATGCACGAATCCTCGGTTATTTGATTCTTCGCTCCTTCCATCCGGGTCGAGTAGTCAACGCAATCCATGCTTACTCTCGGGATCAAAGGGGTGCTGGTGGAACATTGTTAGAGCTTGGGAAGTGCTTTCGACTATGGTTCATCATACGGTGTAGGCTTTCAATCAACTTCGTTGGATGAACCTTGTTGCTGATCCCTGTCAAGTCAAGAACTCGAAATCCAAAGGGCGAACACCGACCCCATCTGATCATTCAGGCCGTCCATCATTCGATAAAGTCAAGCAGGGTCTAAAGGAAAACATCCGAGAGGTACCAAAGAATCATAGAGAGGCGAAGGCCCAGGTTCGTGGTGTAACATAATGTATTTGGATCACATGTAAAACATGGTTCCCTCACAGGCCCTAATTCGAGATGGCCACCGCTGTGTAGTCACCGGGACGTATGACAGAGAGGCCAAGGAACTTGTGGATACTGTGACGGGCACCCCTACAGTAGGTTAGCATACATTCTCAGGCTGCCGCAATCGACTTTCTTCAACGTATCCACTGCACACGCGAGCTCTCCAGAGAAGGTACTTTTTTCATCTAGCACTACTGTGGTGCTCATTTTACCTAGGACTTCGCTGCGTCGGTTTTGTCAGCTACGCAGCGTTTCGGCTACGACGTCGAAAAATCGTCTGGAGCTGTGGTTTGAAAGCACGGTGGGTACTATCGTCAGAAATTATACCAGTCCTAATGCTACCCCACAACTTAGGGTGTTGCGAACTGCTACCACGTAAAAGTTGAACGAATCCACCATATTCCTAGCATGGTAACCTTCACATCACCGGATCCGCTTGACCTGACCTATCCTTCTGAGCGGCTCTTAGCCTTACACGCCACTTGTGCCAGGGTTACCCATTTCCCAGGTGCTGGCGAATACATCGACAAGCTTAATCGTGATGTACATAGTTTAGATGTATTGGCCAACGACTGCAGCTCATCCAACGTCCTGATTCATACTCTCATGAGGGCGATATCGCGTCCTATCAGCCCAGTTACGTGAAATGGCTAAAGAGAATTGGTGAAGCAAGCTCGATCGCATACGCCTTGTTCCTTTCTCGTTTATACATACTAATGGTGCAGGTCCTACTATTTGAAGGTCAGCACTTTGCAAAATGTTACTATTTTCTGTTCATTTGTAACCATAGGGGATAGTTATTGATGTTACAATCACAAAGGCCTTTACAAGACTACTAGTACGCTAGCGAGAGAACATCGGGACAAGTCCGTCCACTTGGAAAATCTCCGTACTGACGTTGTTTTCAGAGTGAGGCATCTATCGTGCTCACATACTCGAGAAAACCCAAAGATAAAGTCTGGTCAATTTCCTGCCCGGATGCCTACGGCTCCAACAAGTCCACGGCTTCTCGAACCATCTGGTCAAAACTGCTCGTACTACCCCTTGTCTCCACGAACTCCTTTGCCTTCTCTGAGATTAATTCGAACAGATCCGGCTCGCTTTGGAGATGTATCTTCATGTATGCCGTGACAAGGACGGTCGCCCATATCGTCTTGTCTATCCCGAGTTCATCCGCTCTACCTAGAACAGTCTCTCCAACGAGTTGGGTGAGAAGCGGGGACGTCGTAAACGAGCCGTTCAATTCCATTTGATGTATGAGGTCATAGACTTGTTGCGGAATGGGGACCCGTTGATTTCGCATTGGATGTCCACCGGCAATGGGATCCGCGTGACCTGGAGCGCTCGCGTCCTGGAGGAACTCAGGCGTGGGAGCGCGTTCAATGGGGTCACGGATTTGAGGAAGGGGGCTTGAAGGACGGGAGAACGTCCAACAGGAGCTGCAAGTTGAAGATCCTTCTAGGGAACTAAGAGAGGAAAAGCTGTCGGCGCTGTGGGATGACGTGCTTCGTGCTCGTCGTGGGTTCGGGGCCCGTCGAGGGTCGCGACCTCTACCGCCCTCGCTTGCGCCGGAATCTGACGCATTGTATGCGCCAGGGACATTTGGCCGATCATGGAAGGGAGAAGGATGGAAAGTCGCAACTGAACCGCTAAAAAGGCCAAAGACCGACGTAATCAAGGAGGAGACGCCGCTAATGAGATCGTCGAGGAGGGTGGGGGTCTCTGTTGGGGTATCCTCTTGGATATCCAGTTCGGCCTGCCGAAGCCTCGATTTAGCCCACGCCATGCTACCACTTCCCCGCCTCCTGTTCCTCGTTCGTTCGTCCCCTTTCTGGACGGCGACAAAAGATGTGTGCTTGCTCACAAGTTGATATGTCAGGCCCAGCCTGACTATGCCGGCTTTTCGCAGGCCGTCGTCGGTGGCCATAAGCGCATCATCCGACGCAGGTGTGGGGAGAAGTCCAGTTCCGCTGTCCAGTTCCATGATTAGCTTCCGTGCCGCCAACGTGTGGACAATGGGGGCTACGGATTGTTCATCGGTATCATGGAACGGTTTCACTTTTACTACGTCCACAATTAATTCATGTGGGTTAGAATCACCTTCCAGTTTAGTCGTCAGCTTAACGGAGGTCGGGACGGTCTTGAACCATGTGATGGCAAAAACTGTAAAACGAAACCCGGCAAAAATTCCTGTCAACGAACGAGGGGCCTGTTGTACGAGAGGTGGAGGTGCCAGCGCCAGGATACCTGCTGGAAGGGCTATCGTCGTTGGCGAGAAGCTGGCCTGCGGACTCGAGGCATCCTGTCTCCAGTCGATATCAATCCGTTCGATATTCTTCGACCGTCCAGCATTCAGGAGACGAGAACACTTTCCACAAATATCTTCTGCGGAGAGTGCGAAAAGATACTCTCCATTACCCTGGTGCGCCATCTTGGAGCATACATCGGAGGACACTCCAGTTCCAATCCCGAGAACAAAAAGACGCAGTGGTGCCTTTGGCGGTGAATTCTGAACAGCGTTCGAAATTACCGCCCAAGGGTTCAGTCTCTCATTCCCCTATCGGTTCTTAGATCAAAAGACTTTGATAACTATTACTACGTACATGGATTTGGCCATCTGTAAGCAAAAATACAACTGCTGGGCGACCAAGCCCGCGCGAATTGAACGCTGACTGAAGAGCACCAGGAATTTCTGTTCCTCCATAGTTGGCGCTCATACTTGCAACGTGTAATATCTGTGATGCCATGGTTAATTAATGGGCGGTTGTGTCTAGGCAGAAACAAGGTACCGCTTCCGCCAAGGACGTTTGATCGAGTTCATGACTGTTCTGCCAGAATCCTGAGACTGTGTCACCAAAGCTAAATATGTTAAACATAGTCTGCGTGCTAGGCAAGAGTCGAAGTAGCATGGACAATGTTTGCTTGGCTGTTTCAATCGAGGCACCACTCATGCTGCCAGATCGATCAATGATGAAAATATATTCTTGTGAAGGAATTTTCGGAGCCAGAAACTGAGGGACAAGGGTCAGTTGCATTGCAATAGTAGAACTTTCCCCGTCCCAATCCCTCTTCGCATCAAGCACCTCGGCAAAGCACCTGGGCTTATCCATCCCTTCGGCATGTATGGTGATTACGAAGTCACTAGTCAAAAACTCTGGGAACTTCCAAACTGCAGACATTCGCCGCTGTGATCTGTCATTCGAGCGTCCCTTGTAGCGTTTCAGCGTGATAGGATGCGTCGGGCTACGGATACCGTATATGACATCACTTGTTTGGATATCAATATTGACATGAACGCGGGTGCGGGGACTAGCACTAGCAGCATCGTGCATGGCTGTTGGCAGAGTCCCATAACGTTCAGCAATGTACATCGGGAGTTGCAGCCGAACGTGATCTCGCAAGGCTTCATTCAAGAGATCCATTACAAACTGCGAGCCAATAGTGAGTCACCTGGACAGAGCGAGTCGGGATTGAGACAAACCGTCAGATGTGCAACCACCCTTGTTGTTCCAGGGATGGATCCAAGTGAAATGGTAAATACTATGCAGCGGTGAGATCAGGATTGATCTCTGGGTCGATAAGGCTTACTGTCGTCAGTTACTCTTTCAACAAGAGCTGCCATCTTCCTTTGTTCCACTGCACGGGTGAAATTGAGCGTGGCCTCCTCGTTTTCCTTCACCTCTCCAACAATGATGGAACCGTCTTCTAATTCGAGCTCGAAAGCGCACACTGCGGCGTCTGCTGGGAGTGGGAAGACGTATTTTGCCCTTCCAGTGGGCTCATCTGATGGATTGTAAAAAGTCTGTGAGAGAACAATGCGGGAAGATACTACGCCGCGAGATTGGGTCGATAGGTCCGGAGATAGGAAGATAAACCTTCAAGACAGGAAATCGGCGAATGGTCGGACGCACCATCTACTACCCATCCTTTTACCCTCACTTCTTCTAGGGGGAGATATTCGACTGTTGTGTGCCCGTGTGGTTGATGGGCTATACCTGCACGAGCTGAAGTCATGCGAGTCGCTGAGAATAGAGGAGGACGGGGTTGCTGTGTAAGAACCCCTCCGTTTTTATCTATGATCATTAGCTGTATCGGCGCTGACGTACGGCGCCTCGCGGCAGGATACCGCAACCGAATGTGGGAGGCTAAGGCCTGCGCATGAAAGTAGAGCCGGCTAGACCTGCTTTTCCGACCCCATTTGCGTTGCGAGAATCCTTCCTCGAGCACGTTTCTCCTTTGCACGCAGGCTCCAACAAACAAGTGCAATCATCGCCGCTATGGAAGCCCGGACAACCGTGCTCTCTCGGCACATCGACATTCGTCCTCCGCACTTCGGCATATGGTTCAAGGGAACTGGATTACCTGGTCGTGCGAAGACCCTCAGATACCTCTTCGGCCGATGGCTTTCTCCCACGGTCACAATCAACACTACGCAATGCATGGTATCGCCCTGTTGACGCGAGCGATCTCAGAACTAATGAGGTCTCCAAGCTGACGCATCACGGATCCACTGCCTTCACCATCAATTTTGCACATGGAGTTGCGGGTTGAAGGTTCCCCGCGGCCGCACCACTGCCAGCGCCTGTTTGGACGGGTCGCGACACGAGATAACACGAACAAGACAAGTGCAAGGCAAAACGGAAATGGCCGACTCGGAAGATGACCATACCTGAGTACACTCGTCGGGCTTGTCGCTCACTCGAAATGCGCCGGCTCGTTGCGGGCGATGTATGAAACTTAATGGCGAACGATTTACCCACTGACCCCACCTTCAAGTTTCCTCCTGTGAGTCTGCCAGCGCAAATGGGAACCTGCCCGATCACAGGGAGACAATAATCTGATCCTCTTTCGAGCTGAAAATGATTACCTCCCACCCTCTTCTAAGTCATGCTGGCCTCGTTCGTTGAATTGCAACTATATACCTAACACACTAGCTTTCTGTTAGGTAGATCCGTTCATTACAATTTAAGTGTAATAGCAGGGGCAACCAACCTCGATGAACGACGGTGAGAATGATAGTCAAGCAGTTAGATGCAACGAAATGAGATAGCGTGACAAACATGACAGGGCTGATAGTCGAGTTCGAATAGAGACTGGAGGCACTCAGGACATGACGTAGAAGCATTCGGGGCGTGGCGGAGCTCAAAAAGGTACAGCGGGGGCATTGGAAACACGAACGAGCAGTTCCGCTCAAATAGACACGGTGGTGCTTGAAAAAAAGGTAGGGCGCCAAACGACCGGTGCCACTCGAAAAGCCATAGCGGATTTTGCTTGAATAAACATGGGTAAGATGCGAGGCATAGCAGGGATGAAAAGGAAGGGAGATGACCCGCGAGCAATCGCGCTACAAGGTAGGCAGGCGAAAAAAACTGCATCGTGTCAAGATCAAAAAAAAACCGGGAAACAGATGGTCGCGAAATCGCCAGTCTTCGCTTGATCCCACCAACGCGTGCCAGCGCGGTCGCCTG
>JBBPUA010000779.1:0-12498 GCA_038094355.1 Afroboletus lepidellus | reverse complement strand
ATGCGCACGAACAAAATCTCATATCTACCATCGAGGAGGGCAGGAGAGAGACACAGGAGGACTTTTACCGACTGCTCGAGGACCGCAGCAGAAAGGATTGGGAGGCGAAGAAGAGGCGGGTGTTTGAGGAACTCGGCGGTCGCTCGACCAGCGACAACAAGGCGTTGGCTGAGATGAAGAAGAGTTTCCATGCAAGGGGAAGTCTTGCTGTGCGTGACTCACTTCTTTGCTGTATTTCTCTTTCTGAGGTCCCTGATTGTCAGGCGAGCACCGGTCCGAGCTTGACGCTCCAAATGCAAAGCAAGATGATGGCGTACGACCGCGCAGTCGGCGAACTGAACGCAGCTAGGCTTCGCGGAACCTCGTGTCCGATCGTTCATCTCCTCATGCAAGCCGCCGCAAGTCTCAATGTCGAGGTGAATCCGCAAGATTCGTTCGTTCTGTCCTCTAACATTTGACGCAGGCTGCGTCTTCCCAAATGATGTTCAACTTTCACGTCCTTGCAAAAATCACCTGCGAACCCCCCGCTCTCCCTCCAGTTGAGCACGCAGGCGCTCACATATTAAATGCACCCTTGTTTGAGAGGAAATATGCACGCACGTACCTCGCAGATTCCGATTCCCGCGAAGCATCTGGACTGAGAACCCAGATCGCCAAAGGATCCAGGGGGGCACTCGAAGACCAGTATTGGGACGTTATCGAGAGAACGATTCAGTCCAGGCCTATGGAGGCACGCCTGGGTGGTGATCCCAGCGTGGCGAACAAAATTCGCGCGTACCTCTTGATGAAGTACTACAAAAACGGCGAGTGGGAAGATCGGATAGAGGTGGGTTGTATATTCTTTCTTACGCTGTACTCTGACCACGCGTTGCCGTAGCTTGTAGCTGGCCAGCCAATATGGGCGAAGCTGTACTACCTTGTACGTACGGGTCATGCACAAGAAGCCCTCGACGAGGCAGTCCGGTGTCAGGCGGCGATTGAGCACCGGGAAGCCAGCTTTGTGAGTGACTTCAAGTCTTGGATCGAGTCACCAGATAGACGGTAAGATGGCACGCACTTTTCTTTTACGACCACCTATTTTCCACCAACAGGTTGTCGAAAGCGCACAGGGACCATCTACAGAGCGTTTATAATGCGCACATGTTACATTCTGCTTCAGTCGACCCATTCAAGCTTGCGTTGTACAAACTCATGGGTCGTTTGGAGCCTTCGAGACGCGCTGTATCCCAGGTCACAATGACAACCGAAGATTGGCTTTGGTTCCAGCTTGCGATGGCACGCATTGCATTTTACCGCGACACGAGCTTTGCTGACATGGTAATAGGTTGACGAAGAAGAGGAAGGTGGCCTTCGTGGACTGACCGAAGTGTTGTTGAGTTATGGTGAGCGACACTTTGATGCAGGCAATCAAGGTATTTGGGCGACTGTACTACTTCTGTGCGGTCAATTTGAGAGGGTTTGCCATTCACATCGTCGTGGAGCAATGTATCAGCTAACATCTTTCTCCAGGCCGTGACTGCACTGTGGGAGCGTCCGGAGACCGAGATTGAGGCGGTTCACCTTGCAATCGCGTTGGCGTACCATGGTCTTCTGCGCGTCCCTTCACGCGCGGAGACATCTGACCTTGGTCCTCGTACGTCTTTTCTCTTTTAAGCGTGCAATAGTGGTCAAATTTGTGCCAACAGTGACACTATCGCCTCTTGGTCCTCCGGCTCTGAGTCTCTCCACCCTGATCTGGCGTTATGTCCGCCAGTTTGTGAAGATGGACGCGAAAGAGGCGCTGCAGTACGTCTATTGCGTCTGCTTATCCGCAGATCAGGGTGACGGCGTCGGAAAAGAGAACTTGGAGAGCGCCTGGGAACTCGTACGGCGCATCATCGTGCTCGCGCACTCAGGCCCTGCATGGGAGGAGCTCGTAGGTGGGTTCAGGCCCGACGGGACGAAATTCGTGCGTCTTCCCCGTCTCCGTCGAGTCCCGCTCATCTCACACACGATAGAGCGGTGTCATCGAACAGGGCGCGTCGCTGCTCCAGCTTCAAAACACAGCTCAATACAACGACCAAATCCTGGTTCGCGCCGCGCGCGAGTCCGAGACCAACGACCGCATCCCCGAAGCGATCAAACTATACAACCTCGCGGGCGACTATGCCACCGTGATCGCGTGCCTCGCGCAGGCACTCGGGAACACGCTCTCGCTGCCGACGACGGGCGGCGAGAACGAAAAGGGACGGGTGATCGAGAAGACGGCTGTCGAGATTCTGCGGCACTATGAGCGAATGAATAGGGCTGTGGGACGGGACAGGGACGCTGCGGTGAAGCTGTTGAGAGTGCGAGAGGCGATGAACGCCAAGAATGCTGGGAGACCGGACGTGACGCTCGAGGTGGGTTGTGTGGTTCCCTTTGATTTTCGGATGTTTGATGTCCTTGCGGTAGATTATGGAGTCGACGGACCTCATTCCATTGGACGGGGACGTTGCAAAAATCACGCGCAAGGCAGAAGAATTCAAGGATCTACACGACGCCCTCCAGCGCAATTTGCAAGTTTACTTGCCTCTGACGATGGACTCGCTCGCCGCCGTGCATCAATCGGTCAAGGCATCTGCTGTCGCCGAAGCCACGCGACAAATGGTGAGTCAGGTCGCTTTTTCAGGGTTGCTTGGTCTGACTTGACCATCTTTTCAGACCCTGACCTCGTTGAGAAAGAAGTCGAGGTCACTGATGGTGTTTGCTGGAATACTGAAATATCGAATGTCGCCCGACGTGTACTCGTATCTGGCAAGGCTGGACGTTGAGATTGCATTGTAAACCAAAAAGTTGACTCGTTTAATAGTCATGTCATGTCATTTTCTTGTTCCTTGCAAGTAACGTACCTGATGCGAAGCTCATCTTCGTGATGAGATATGGAACGCGGAAATATACGATACCTCAAACTCGGAGTATCTGCGCCTCACCGTTGGGTCGGTACTAGATCCTGATCCTCATTATCGTCTACTTCGACCCCATCCTCCGCCGGTTCGTCGTGATGCTTCTCGTCCGTCTGGCTCTGGCACTGGGAACGAGTCAGGTTGGAAGCATCGAGATAGACTGGACGCACATGATACACCGCGGTCCAGTACCCGCTCCAATACATGGCGCTCAGCGCGTTGTTGAACGCCTCGTCGCGGCTGACAGTCGTGGTCGATGGGGGTGGGACGAAGGATGGGGCCGGGGCAGAGACACTAGCGAGAGAGGGGTCGTGCGTCGGGACGTACGTGTCAAAGTCGAGCGGGGCGGTGTCGCCATTTTGTGTTTGGGGCTTGCTAGACCCAGGTTGAGGCGGGGCGACGTAGGGTTTGTTATACCATCTGTGCGACATGGTCAGCGGGCCGGTGAGAAGATCCAAAAGGACGCACAGAGGAGACCTTTTCACGGGTTCGGTTTTCCATGCTTTCGACGTGCCATGGTATGCCTGACGGAGAGCGTGAGCGATGGACAGGGAGACAAACGGGCAAGGGTACCTCGTACTCGGCCTCGGCAGAGTTCCACGCGTCGACGAGGGCCGAGTCGTCCCAGATCTCCTCGTGCGTGAGCGCTCTGCTCTCTTCTTCTTCCGGCTGTGCGCCCTCGTGCCCACCGCTGTGTCCGGGCCCTTGCTCCTCGTACGACATGGCAACAGAGGGCTCTTCGTCGTATACGACGCCGACGGCGGCGCTCCCAGGGTCGTCCCAGTGCTGCACGGGCACCTTGGCCTTGTACGCCGCGCCCGGCGGCTGACCCCTTCTGCGCTTCTTCGTTGGGCGGAGCGCGCTCGCGTCGAGTTCTGGTTCGGCGGGGGGTAGGGCCCCTGATGCAGAAGGACCTGGAGCAGTGGGAGGTTCGTCGAGATCGTATTGGATGAGTGGGCGCATCGTGCGGCGAGCTGGGGTACAACTTTTTGTCAGGCAGACGCCAAATGGGTAACCACTGAATAGGGCTCGGAACCGATCCGCGATGATTACCCGTTCAACTTGAAGCACACATATTACTAGCCACGACAAGGTTTGGCGTTCGTCTGGAGAAAGCTACATGCCTGTCGGGAGTCGGGACCTCTAGATATAAGCGGCACACAGCGGCGAATGGCTCTTACTTTGGTCATCTCTCTGTTCCTAGCTTGTCAAAGCCTATATCCCTACGTTCCCTAGAATCCCTCCGCCATCCGACTTCTCATGGACGTGTAACAACGGTTTCCCTTTCTTCTCAGGAGGTACCGACTCTGAAAGGTTTATTTCGTTGGTTTTATCATGATATCCGGTTAGTATCGGGGCAGCTGCCGAGTAGCACACAGTCGATAATCATATCTCCTCTAGCCCCACCAGCAACCGATCCTGCTCCGCGTACTGTATTTCACCCCGCGGAGAATCCGCCATTTGCTACATAAATTCTCGCACCGCGAGTACCTTCAAAATGCCTCTCTCTTTCGTAGAGAGGTGCTATGCTATGTCATGGGAAAACCCGCGGCATTTTGGCTTCCGTCGGCGTCCAGTCCAAGTGACAGCCCCATCACCAGGCGCTTGAGCGCGACTACTCACGACCCTTTGGGACAAGATGCTAGCTGGCGTTACTTTCGCCGTATGCAAGCTGCGAAATCGAATGTCTGCCACCCGGTTCCAGCAACATTCACCCCCTGTAGATGCTGACTCGGGAGTAACGCGTCTCGATGGCTAGCGGCGTGGAAGCTGTTCGATCTAACCCAACAGTCAGACTTCTCATATCCTCCGCGCGTAGGAAGTTCCCATATCATTGCATTGTGATCGGGTGGACAATCCTGCTGCCGGTCTTTGCGCGATAAGACTTTCATGATAGAGGGTCATATGACTTTTGGACCACTTGTGTGGGACGCTGGGTGGGATAATCTTACTTCAAGAATCTCGTAACTCGTCATTCGATCTAGGGGAGAGAAGGTGAATGGTAGTATTGATATCAATCCTGACGGGAATCTCCGCCTCTTTGCGCGCACGGGACCCGGGCATCACATCTACGAGTACGTGAGCGTCGAGTGTGCGTTTCACACCAGGACGCAAAGGTATTTAAACCCTCCACCTTTCACGACCCCCAAGTCGACTTCCACCATGGCCGAGGAACAATACGACGCAATTATCATTGGCGCCGGCTTTAGTGGCATCTATCAACTCATCCACCTGCGCAAGCTTGGCCTGAAATGCAAGGTGATCGAGACTGGGTCAGATCTAGGCGGCACTTGGTATTGGAACAGATACCCAGGCGCCCGTGTAGACAGTGACGTGCCTTCCTACGAGCTTTCCCTCCCAGAGCTTTGGAAGGGGTGGTCGTGGACGCAAAAGTTCCCCGGGTGGCAAGAGCTGCAGAGGTATGCTTCATTTGTTCGTCGCGGTCGTCCACTGAGCGGTTTGTTCCTTCACAGCTACTTTGCGTACGTCGACCAGAAGATGGGCCTCCGCAAGGATTGTCGTTTTGACACGACCGTCAAGAGCGCTCACTGGGACGACAAGCTCCACGTTTGGCACGTCACAGGTGAAGGCGATGGCGGCGTCTACAAGGTAGCCGCGCGCTATTTGATATCCTGCGTGGTCAGTATTGCAAGACGCTGTATGTACCTTGATTGATCGTGGACTGGACACAGGGATTCGCTTCCAAACCCTATATTCCTGAGTACAAGGGCTTGGAGACGTTCAAAGGACTGGCCACGCACACAGTGCGCTGGCCAGTTGGTTACGAGACCGCTGGAAAGAGAATCGGCGTCGTTGGCACAGGTGCCAGTGGCGTACAAGTCATTCAAACGCTTGCACCACAGGTCCGTTGGCCCGTCGTTTGCCATTCCGATGTGGCTTACCTTTTCATAACCTAGGCTAAGCACCTCACCGTCTTCCAACGTGCACCAAACACGGCCCTTCCTATGAGGCCGTATGCCATCAACAAGCAGATCCAGGATCATTACAGACCTGTGTACGAGCAGCTCTTTGAAAAACTCACCAACACCTTCTCTGGGTTGGCATACGACCTTATCTACCGACCGATGAAGGAAGACACTCCGGAACAGCGGCAAGCGGTTCTCGAAGAACTATGGGACCTGGGCGGCTTCCATTTCTGGCGTGAGTGCGTTCATGGAGTTCCGAGATCTCGTACTGACGGAGGACACGTGTAGTTGCCAACTATCTGGACATGTTTCTTGACCAGTCTTGCAACGACGAGGCGTACGCATTCTGGAGAAAGAAGGTCTGTGAGCGAATCAAGGATCCCGTGAAGCGCGAGCTTTTGGCGCCGAGAGTTCAAGCCTATCCAATCGGATGCAAGAACCCGTCTCTGGAAGAGAACTTTTACGAAGTGTGCGATAGCGATAACGTCGAGATTATCGACGTCAAGGCAACGCCAATCGTCGAGGTCACCCCGACCGGCGTCAAGACGTCCGAGAAGGAGATCGAACTGGACATGCTCGTTTTCGCTACGGGTGCGCTAGATTTTCACTTGTGGAAAGATTCCGCTGAGTGGTGATCCACTTAGGCTGGGACTCTCACGTCGGGAGTATCCTCGACATCGACATCCGCGGCTTGGACGGCGAGACGATCAAGGACCGCTGGAGAGGAGACGACGGCGTCATGACCTAGTGAGTCTCTTACTAAAATAAAGTGCGCGAAGCTCAAACGATACGGTGCCAACAGCCTCGGCATCACCGTCGACAACTTTCCCAACTTTTTCTTCCTGTACGGACCCCAGGCACCCACCGCTCTGTGTAACGGGCCGTCGTGCGCCGAGGTACAGGGCGCCTGGGTCGTCAGGACGGTTGACTGGCTTCGCCAGAAGGGCATCACCAAGTTCAGCCCAACCACGCAGGCCGTGCGGGCGTTCAAAGACCATATCGAAGAGCTGTCCCGGGCAACACTGTTGCCCAAGGTGGCCAGCTTCTGGATGGGCGCCAACGTTCCTGGGAAGCGCGTCGAAGCGTACAACTACTCTGCGGGTCTCAAAAAGTACAAGGAGGAGCTTGCGGCAGAGGCGGACGGGGGATACCAGGGCTATTTGAGAGATGCGCTAAGACAGACCAAGGTGGCGTGAGGATTCGAGTCATCGTCGGGAGGTGGTACATCAGCAGACCAGCATTTTCCTATTGTGGAACTGCAGAATATTGGCAAGTCCACAGCTCTGTGCAGACATTAGTCAGATTGGTGGCTATGTCACATAACTAACATAGCTCGTGTACATTGTTGGATGTTGATCAGAGAAAGTCACGTGCGAATTACATGGAGTACATGTCTTGCAATGTCAACTCGCGCTGAACGCCCCCAATGCCGCTCGTTGATCGTCCAGACTGCCCCAGGCGCAACCGCACCCTCACGTTCCTAACGCCCTCATCCCTGCCCCTTCGAGCAGAATTCCCCTGCCGTCACCCACCTCGCCTTGTCCAAACGAGCCCGTGTGAGGATGTCGGTACACGTTCGAGACTCGCCATTTCGGAGACGTCTAAGCGGCAAGGATAGCGCTGGGTATGACGAGGACGGTGAGGCCGAGGCTGTCGGTGCGTGATGGCGACGGCGGCGACAACGACAACGACAACGATGGTGGTGACTCCCTCGTCCTTGCAGGTCCACTCGAGCACTGTCGCTCACTCGGCGCCCACTCCTAGTCAACTTGAGTGACATGTTGCGCCTTACGCCCTCGCCCCGTCAATCCGAGCGCCATCGTTCACTCGGCGTGCACTCCCAGCAACTCGAGTCCTGCAGCTTGCCCGACGCCTTAGCCCACTCGACGCGAGCGGCACGCCATGCTCAGTGCTTCGCCCCACCCACTCGATCGCCATGGTGCACTCTATGCCCCCGCCTGGTCAATCCTACTGCGCAATGGCCACAGCGACGGGGTGACGATAAGACGAGGACGGGGCGAGAGCGAGACGGGGCTGACGAGGACGAGGGTGAGAACGAGGACAAGGGCGAGATGAGGATGACAAAGGCGCGACGGGGGTGACAAGGATGGGGCGAGGACAAGACGGGGATGATGAGGAAGGGGCGAGACAGGACGAGGCGCTGACGGGTACCTGGGAGTATACCCGTGCGATTCTGATTCCCTAGAGCCTACGACCTGTACTTTCGCACCACAAAACGAATGCATGATTCAACAACGAAAATATGGACACTACAGAACGACAGTATTTTTGTGACAAGGTACAGGTTAACTTCACTATCGGGTGGTAAACTAGTACCGGTCATCACGTTGAATACTGTCACTTCGTCTGTCACGTGTTACAAGGGTCTTGATGTGACGAAATTTTGGACCTGCTGCGAGGAGCACAATAAGCGACGAAAATTTACACTTGCATGTCACACCTGCTGACGATCCCACCGGTTTGAGGGGTACAGTGAAATGGGCTTACATAACAGAGTCTACCTCCTTTCAACAGTTGCTCGTTTCCTCAAAGAAACGCGCCAGCTCCACAGAGGATCAATACATAATAATAACAGACCTCCAAATACATTCGTACTCCCCAGGACGCTATGCCCAAAAGTATATATGAGGCGGACCGTCTGTGGTTGGGTGCGATGCCGGTCAAATCCTTCCTCGAAAAATATCTTTCTGTTACAAAGGAGACGTTGGATGAGATACCCAACCTCCCTGAAGACCCATTCGACAGTGTTCCACAGACAGGTATCGACAGTGGGCATTACGATAACTTTGTATGTACGCGTCTTCTCTTGGCACTGTAGGCGTTGACAACATTTTTCATCCAGATTAAGGCTATCGCGATATACATGCCTGATCTGATGGCTGTCAACACAAGCGACGTGTGCGTCCAGATGTCTCCCGAGACAGGTGAGTAGTTTCATCCGCGAACTGATAATCCTACTGATTCTTGGACCTCTCAGAGAACGACTTAAAGTCAACGGCTGACATCTCGGTTTACAATCGGGTCCAAGGCACAGCCTCCACAGTCGGCACCGATGTCTGGAATATGGAACTTTGGATGGAGTTCAAGACGAACGAACACGGAGAGGCCTTCCACGATCCTTGCAACGAGGAGGAACGCCTTGCGTTCAAAAAGAGCGGATCGTTCACGCCGGAAACGGAGCTTGGATTGGATGCGCGTTACCAACTGACAAACTTTGCGGGTGCTCATCACGCTGCGCAATTCCGCCATTTCACGTTTTCCGTCGTCCTGCAAGGCGCTCAGGCACGTTTCTTGCGATGGGACCCCTCCTCCACGATTGTGACTGCTGCATTTGACTACCACGAAGAGCCACGCCTGATGGCGGAATTTTGCTGGCGTTTCAACCATCTCTCTGCCGAGCAGCGGGGTCACGACGTATCGGTCCAACCTGCTGACCTTGTGCACGAGCTGGACGCGCACGTTCGGAAGGAACTGAAGATCAATCGCAGCGACGTTCTGTTGTACAGGTACGAGATGCCTGGGATGCTAAGTGGGAAGGGTTACCTTTTCGGTCCGCTGAGGCCACCTGTACTGACGCAGTCGCTTATCATTCGGCGCACTCGCACCTCTCCCGTGGTTTGGATCCCAAATGAGGATGCTCGGAGGCACACAGAACCGAAAAGCTCAAGCGAACGCAACAAGGATCCGAACCCGCCCGCCCACCAAGAAAAGGAGACGCTCTGGCGGTGGTCCAAAGAACGAATCGTCTACATGAAGGACACGTGGCGACTCTTGAGCGATGTTGAAACAATGGCCGAGCACGAGATCTATGAGGTACTATACAATCATCGGACACCAAACATTCCCGAAGATGCGACTGGTGGCGACGTGAATGGCGGGATGACGCAGACTGTCGAGCCCGAGGCTGAGTGGCTTTGTGCACTAGAAGAGAGGGTGTTCCATTATCAACACTACCGGCTCCTGATCGAGGTCGTGGGGAGACCGCTGTACGAGTTCAAATCCTCGAAACAGCTTGTAACAGTTGTGTATAATGCGCTTGAAGGTATAGTTGCTGAAAATTGCATCCCATGACATGCTAACATATAAATGTCAAGCCCACTCGCACGCCTTTGATTCTGCGAAGATCTTGCACTGTGACATAGATCCATGGAACATCATTTTGACACTCGACGGCAAGGGCCTCCTGATCAATTGGGAGATGGCCAGGTTTGTGGATGAATGTGGCAACGCGCACCCCGAGTGCTCGGTAAGCGATCGAATGCGATTTCAATCAAATACTTAGTCACAGGCTGACACTGGCCAGGGGATGTGGCCATTCATGTCTGCAAATCTACTGCTCAAACCTGGAGGGCCACACAAGCTTGCGGATGATCTCGAGTCGTTCTTGCACGTTCTCGCATGGATGATGCTCCAATACATTCCCGCTGATGAAAACAAGTACGATGACGATGACCGCTCGTATGATATGCTAAAGTTCAATGAGGCTTTCCATCTTGATTTGGACACGCGCGGTATTCGCAAGGCTGACTCACTTGGCAGTAGTAGCTATCCATCGCGATGTTTCCAGCCCCGCCGACAAACCCCACTCTGGTCACTCATCAGGGAGCTCGCGAGTACCTTTAGGCCCCTCTATATGGGCATTCGACCAGCTGATTATGATGAAAGTATGGCTCGTCTCAGCTCAGCTGCATGGTTTATGGACATAGTAAAACATGCATTGGAGAAAGATCCTTCAAAATGGCCTGCCGATGATGGAATTGATCCGAAACTCCTTGAGATCCCTGGAGACAATTCGGAGTTGTCATGTCAGCAGGAGATTAAGAGTAGCCAGCAAGACGGTGTCGAAAGGTCAATAGGATTGCCGAGCATTTCAAGCGTGTAGCGAGTCAGAGTCCGACACTGGGGCCAAGTACAAAACGTCATCGTGGTACCCCCACGGCTTCTGCAGACTGTCCACTTGCATCTTCTACGTATACATAGTATTATCCTGTGTAGTTCTTCATATCAACTACATTTGGCCACAAAACTTGGTGTTGTTTGATGTGTGTGGTTTTATAGACCATTCACTTGCGTGTCGCACGCGTCTCCTGTCTCGTCTAGTCTTGTCTGGATTAACAGGTTATGAGCCTAGTCTAGCACAGAAAACAACTTCGGAGACCTGCAAAACCAGTCATGACCTGCTCTAATGACCTGGACTTGTTGACCTTTATGCCAGTGGTCAACCCAAGATCCTGATTGTTGACACTTGGTCACACTCACAGACGGACCTAGTGCTATAGGCCACCTCCACCCCGCGATGTTCCTGCATAATGCATGGGCATGGCAGACCAGTGGCTTGTCCATGTCACACCTTAACCCCTCTGCCTCAACCTGAAACCTTCTCCCTGGCAGCACTGCTTTGAATGAAGACACTCTCCGAGGCTGTTCTCCAACCACTTCTGACACCATTATGCATAGTCGACATACCTAGCCAATTCGATGCATGGATGACAATGCTAATAGGTCAGGAAACGAAACTGGAAACGATAACAGAATTCGCACTCACGACGATATCCGACAAGCCAATAGCGGCATTATTTCCGAACGTCGCCCAACAAACTGAGCACCACCCTTACTCGGCGCGAAAACCACTCTGATGGAAGGACGACGACCCAACGCCCTCGCATAACCCTGCTCCAAGCAAGGGGGCATGCGAAAACTCATTCAGAACGATGCTCGGATTGAGGGGGGGTGCAAAACTAGAATCGTACATTCAGTCCGACTATCACACTCGTGAAGGCTTCTAGATTCCACTCCGATGCTACCCATTAAATCTGATCTATCCTTGTGGTTCAACCTGCCCCACTCCACTTTTGTCTGTGCAGGATCTCGCATTCGCGCCATCCCGCGCCTCTCACCGACTGCAAACAGTCAGATCTTACCCCTCGGACGCGTACGCTAAAATACGCGCACGTTTCCTGGACCTCCCACTTGCCCTGTGATGTCCCATTCGCACCCAGTTACGGCCACTGATCGCACGTGGTCATGCCGCCGACACAGTGCTACCACAATGCACCCATCATTGGCGCGATTACCGGCTTCTCGACCACGACGTCGATGCGGATTCCCTTTCCGTTGCACTGCCACTCACTAACCATTGCCGATCTCCGCCATTGCAACGTGGATCCGGCAGTGATGCCATTGTCTACGTGCCGATTGACAACCATCGCGACCTCGTGACCATGCTCGATGACAGTGGCGCTATCGCCTACGGTCACGCGTTCACAGCACTGGCAGTCCGGCTCGTCCGTTCCGATAACTAGTCGATGGAGATGTCCTACTCTGGCCCACTCGTGTCGAGACTCGACACGTCCGATGACGACGTCTGGCACTCCTGGTCGTGCTCGCGCCTCATGCCGAGACGACAGCAACGCTATTGCCTACTTAGTTACTCATGCACACGCGGATACCGAGGGCTCACTACTTGGCGTACACAAAGCACTGGCACCCTCACTCTTCCCTCGCCCATCATTTCTCATCATCCCTCTGGCAATCTGGTCAATGGAAATGGCCTGTGTTGGCCCTACTTGGGTGGATCCTCGGCACGTCCAATAACAATACCGGACACTCCCGCTCCCGCGCACAGA
>JBBPUA010000778.1:0-12513 GCA_038094355.1 Afroboletus lepidellus | reverse complement strand
CTATTATTCCAAATGATGCCGCACGGTCCTCAACAAGAGCGGCGCGACAACATCCTACGTCAACTGATTGCTCAGGGACGACCGATACTCTCGAGTGGCAAACCACTCGACCAGTGGGAACAAGTCAAGGAGTTATTCGCGTACGACCCCGAGGACCAGGCGGACGATTGGTGGATTAAGTGGGGTATTCTTCGAGAGCGAGCCAAGGACCGAACCAGGGACATGGAAGAGAGGATGAATTCATGTTTCTCTGTTTTGAGATTGAGTCAGAAGGTCTGACTGATATGCGATTCATTCAAATTTTTCTGGCATGTTCGTGGTTGTTCATTCTATTTCGTTCTCACCAACATTTCGTGCTTGGCATCGTTTTTCATTGCATATCACAAGACTTAGCGCATCGAGTACGTTCTTGTAATACTTTGCACTCACTCGTAGATAGCATGGATCGTGTAGGATACCATCATAGTACTGCATGTTCCTACTAGTTTTATTTCCAAATGATACATATGTAAGCGTCACTTGGTTCAGAGCACGGAATCCACATGGGCCGTTTTCAGACCTACGTATCATGTGAAAGTGCATGCATTGGCATCGCGTTCATGTGTTTCGTAGGTTTTGCGGGTGAGGATTCACACTTGCTTTCATGCCGCCGCTTGGCAGTGCTAGCACCATGATATCTGTCGCATCATTCCCGATCATTGTATCGGCAGGAAAAAACCGGTGTTTTGTCAGCACGTGCTGAAACATCGCTGGTGGAAGAATGTCTCTTTATTGTTTCCAACAGATCTATCGTCAAACGAGACCAGGACGACTACAATCATCGCTGGTGTATGAATCTATCGGTGGGCCCAGCTACGAGCGCGCACTTTCATACAGCCAAGTGGATCCAAAATTTCAGATCGTCTGTTGAATAGGTACAGGCATAGCGGTTAATGCATTGAATGTATGACCGTGAGTAACACCGACCCATGTAACGGCCCGACAAGCACGGCCCACGCCTAGCCGTCAACATCTTCGGAAGATCCCTCGCCGCATTTCTTCCTCCCTATTATCGGGCATCAGACACTCAGTCACCGACAAAAGGAAGCACGACGCGCCGATACTCGAACATTAACTGTACTCCCACGAAAAGACACCCGCAGGCACCAAGCAAGAACCAAAGACCTTGTCCCACAATAGCACATGGAAACTTGCGCTCAGCGAACGTGGCGTCGAAACACGATCGAGGACGTTACCTTGAAAGCTGCCCGCGATCTGGTTGACCATGTATGAGATCCCGTCTGTCCCAATGACAAAGCCGACGAGGTTCGCGGCAATCATTGTAAGGACGTTAATGACGCCTCCGAAGGCACAAATGTGCCTGTACCATGCGTACTTTCCGTACTGATCGCACGAAGGGTAAGCAGGCGATAATAAATAAGATGGCTCGGGGAATGAAACGGACCTTGGATTGGGGGAGTAGCGCGGCTGCAAGTAACTCTGGGAGAATGAACAAGCTGACGAGCCAGCCCCAAGCGAGTAATCGGAATGAGAGATCGTGCCACAATGCCACAAAAGTGAATATGAGTGCTGTGGTAAGAGCCACGTTCTTGGTACCGCCGAGCGGAATGTAAATGTATCTGTCACGGATGAGTGAATGTGAATGCCAACTCAGATCGGAAATTTTGCTCACCGCACTATCCATAGATTGTACGAACGGTGCCAGCTTCGCCAGAATCCTAGCGTAGAATAGTTGTTTGCCATACATCGAACCATGTTCTCCGGTGGATCGATCCCACTTGCCAGTGACCAGAGTCGAAAGAATCGCCATGGGAGAAGAAGCTGAAATCGGGGAAAATTAACGTAATGAAGCACCGTCATTCCAAGGCCATACTTTTAACCAGACAATCATGAGGTTCCAAAAGCCGATCATACTCAGTTCCAAGGGCGTGTTGCCTTGCCAAGCCTTTGCATCCTTGATTGCGACGACATACATATAATGGAGAATAAATTCCATGGTCAAGATACTGATAAGAAAGCGCGCCAGGTAGCCCATGAGTGTTCTAGGTCGAATATCAATTGGTCGGCGCAGCTGGACAAAATTCATTAGTTGAGCCAACCAGCTACAACACGGCAAAGAAGAGGACCTGCCACATGAAATTATTGAACGTCAGAATCGGTCCAGCGATATAAAGGGGGGGAAATAAGATGTAGGCGAGGTAGTTTGCATAGGTATAGTATTCCGGGGGATGAGGGAGGGCACATCGTTGTTTTTCTGTCAGCCTTGACTCCGGCTGGAGCAAACAACTTAGATTTTACGTAGACCAGTAAAGCAATACCGACCACCAGTGGATGAGACGATGTACACGCCCAGTAATAATCCAGGTTGAATGAAACCAACCTCAACATTGTAATGTTGAAGCTAATTTGCCAGCGGGGGTAAAGCCCTTTGAACGCATCCTGATGACAAGTTAGGTCATACAACAGACAAAAATATCCCGCTTACCAATGGCGCTAGACCAGGGTGCAGGCTCGAAAAGTGGTATCCTTCATTCCGTTCGTTCGCAAATAGAACGAGAAAGTTGAAGATCCAAGTGATGATTGGACCGGCCCGTGATGAAGTAAATGATTTTCCGATGTAATAATTGGCAGTTAAAATGATAAATATCTTTAAAGTGCTTGTTCCGTGCAGTCCGATGAGGTATAATATAGCGAACAAATTAGTGAAAGGAATGAGAAAGGTTTGGTCGGTTGGCATTCCCGGTATCGAGCGGATCGCAAAGCGAGTATACATGGACTTCAGAGCAACGTATACCAGAACCAAAATGGCGAGTGCGGGTACGTTGTTTCGAAAGGCGCGATATTGAGCATCACTATTGTCCTGATGTTAATCAGGAGAGGCGCACGTGCTCGCGCTCATAAACTCACAACTCGACGACCAAACAGCCAACCGGGACTGAGTTTGTGATGAAAGAGTGCATAGTTTGCGTGTGTTGCTGCAAGGAATTTACAAGATGAGCATGAGCATTGCATTGATGGTATCCTTGTTACGCACGTGAACTCAAGTTGGTCGGTACCCATACCATGAAAGGGACGACGACTGCAGCTACCGTGTAGTAGAAGAAAAACTCCGGAGTTTTCCACAGTGGCGGCGGTCGTGGGGTATCACTCCGCTGTGTTTTGTTCGCATCAGCAATGTCGATTGTTAGTGCAGTGACCCCTCGATGGTTCTTGTTACCAAAATCTTCCTCTTGGAATTCGAATGGAGAGATCGAGTTTGCGGAACGAAGGTCTGTTGGCATGTCCAGAACAACAGCGTCTGGCATGTGTAAAACTCCAGGGACTTGTTTTCTATGAATTCCGATGAGACCAATCGGCTGTCCGAGTATGTGTGAACTTCATTCCTTTTTCTACGCTTGGCTATAATAAATTCCATGCACCGCCACTTCCGTTTGGGTGTCCGCTGAAGGTCTTGCTGGTCAACCATCACAAGTCAGTTAGAAAACGGCAGATTCCAGCCCTGAACTAATTCATCGAATGCTCGGTCGCGCAGTGGACGATGCCTCTACAGGCTCTGATTCTGAATATTCCAAGTAAGCTTGTCGTTTATTTGCCCTGCCAAGTCAAATCGCTTACAACGATCATCTAGCTCGGTGAGGCGACCCGGTATGCCCTCTGGTTGAATTTGACGACGCAACCTAGTGGATATCCTGGTTTCTGTCTTCAAAAGGCAACGAATATTTTTGTGAAGTCGAAGAGGATTATATCCTGGACAGGTTCAATCTGACGGGGCTCAACAACGAGGTTTCCAACTACGCTCAAGCCCTTGATTTAATCACAGATAACCTTGGTTAGCCACATTCATGTCCATAGTCCATACTATTTAACCCATCTCTCAGATGATGACATTCAAGATGAATTACGCGGCGCACTCGATGTTCAAGCACGGCTACTGTACGGTCTCATCCACGCGCGGTGGATCGTCACGGCACGTGGTCTCGCCAAAATGGTAAGCATTCGATTCTCCCATTCAACTCTAATCTTATGCCTTCCAGCTTGAAAAATTTAAGAGGGTAGATTTCGGTCGATGTCCTAGAGTTTTATGCCAGTCCCAGCCTCTTCTGCCCGTCGGTCTCAGCGACATTCCTTATGAAAAATCAGTCAAACTTTATTGCGGTCGTTGTGAAGACGTTTACTCTCCAAAGTCCTCGCGACATGGCTCCATCGACGGGGCTTATTTCGGCACCTCATTCCCCCATCTACTTTTTATGGTTTATCCGCACCTCATTCCTCCAAAAGCTGGTCCAGTTGAGCCAGCGCCGCCCCCTCGGGCCACCGAGAACGAGGCGAGCAGAAGGAATAGACGTGCAAGGGAAGATCCAGAGATGGCCGAGGTTATCACTGAACCCGCTAGCACAGCTAGTGTCGCCCTGAAAGCGGATAGATATCGACCGCGGATTTACGGGTTCCAGTTACATGAGATTGCGAAGCTTCAGAGGTGGCAGGAAGCGGTCAGGGATAGGCGAGTAAACAATAGCGTGGCGTGTATCATTTCGTTGATTCCCTTGATTAGGCAAGTCGCCAGGCTTGAAGCGCTAGAGGATCTCTCTTGATTTATTTTGTTCTCATCACCCCATCCTGTATTTTCGCTTGCTGTAGACGACACGTATTCCCTTCCGACAGCAGCGCTGCCCATTATATTAGGCAATTCTAATAAGAAAATGCAAGATCCTGTAACGGAAATAGTGACGGTGTTGCACCGCCTTCAATCATGGTGTTTAAAAGCGAGTCGCTTAGGAGATTCCGCTGCACTTCCAGTCACTTTTACGACGTAACAGTATGGTCGCAAATACCACTGCTAAAGCTCTCTTGGAGAATACGACAATCCTAGAAGCGGATCAATTCCCCATCAAGACTGTTAAACTGTTTCAACGTTCGGCTAGCGCTGAGATCACTCGATCCTTTCCCCTATCCTTCATCCGTCCACAAGTAGGGATATTTTGCGACCGGCCTCACCCCTTCTGATCCAAACGGTAGGATGAACCACAAGTTGTCGAGATCGTCCACCTCCCTGCCAGCATTCAGTCCGTCGACGTGTCCGTGACATCCACATCGGGGAACGTAACGATTCTTGATCACTACTACACTTCCGTGACCAAACTCGAGAAGTCTTCCAGTCAGAAACTGCGCGAGCTGGAGACGGAACAGCTGCGACTCGAAGATGAAAAGCGCCTCAGACAACAAAGCTTTACTTTCCTCACAACCTATATGGACTCGCTCGCGCAATGCAAGTCTCAGAGCCAGGCAGAGGCAGCTCAAATGATCACTTTCTTTGAAGAATTCGTTGACATTGGGATCTCTCGCTCCAGCGTGATCGGGGAGCTGGATGCCAAGCTCGCTGACGTTGGAAAAAGAATCACAGAAGAGACGAAGCGTCTCTCCACGCTCGACAGCAACTTACCGGTCAAGGTTGTGGCTGTCCTATCTTGCAACACACAGGCCCCCGTGGAGGGTGTCGAGCTTATTGTGACCTATGGTTAGAAACCCCCTATTTTCTAAATTACTTAACTGAGACGATGGTTTCTCCAGTTGTAAACCAAGTTTCGTGGAAGCCGTCCTACGATCTTCATATAGCGATGACAGGAAATACACCGTCGCCGACAGTTACGCTTGACTTTCGGTGCACAGTTTCGCAATGGACAGGCGAAAATTGGGAAAACATTAGCTTGGCGTTGACAACTGCAGACCAGGTGTCGCAGTTGATCCACCTGCCTGAGCCAAAGAAGATCAATATCAGTCTAGAACAAAGCCAGGCCTGTCGTGGCGGATCATTCGGACGATCGATGCAATTCCGCCAGGACGGGATGGAACACGCCCAGACTATGCGACGTTCCATTATACAAGGGCTCACATCGAGTTATACTGCTTCTCCTTCTGCCCCGCCGCCCCCTCCACCTCCGGTTGGAGAGGACGTTCCAGAAGCGAGTACTTCATCCCAGACAGTCTCTCAGTTGGTCTCTCATGTACGCGTTATCTATCATAATACTTTTTGTGCGTCACTCACAGATTGGGGTTTTTGGAATTTTAGGATAGCAAGGATCCGATCACTCATATTGCCAGTGGATCTATATTCATACCTTCTGACCATGCTGCGCACCATGTATTGGTCGCGTCAATTTCTCTGCAGGCAGAGTTCATGCGTGTCGTTGTACCCAGTATCGACACCCGCGTCTATTACACGGTGTGCAAAAACGTTTTCTCCTTTCCCGTCCATACTCATCACACGTTTAGTGCCAAGTCAAGAATACGAGCGAGTACATCCTGCTCCTGGGCACCGTCAAAACTTATTTGAACGACAAGCACGTGTCGTCCACTGAGATTCAGGTGCGTCCGACTTTTCCTTTGCGACGTCCAACTGATCGATCACACCACTACTAGTCTTCCGAGCAGCCACAGATACTGGAATGTTCGCTTGCGATCGACACCGGCGTCAAGACGATGCACAATCGCGCGCCCGACGCGTTGCCCTCTGTCACCTCGTTCACAGGCAAAGCCACGACGACGTATACGAGCGCGACGGTCCTCCACAACACGCACGTGGAGGCGATTCACGGCGTCATCGTGCGGAGCGCCATCCCGTTGCCCGCGGATCCACGTATCACGATCGTTCTCAAGGAGCCCGTCGGATTGGCAGAGATCGATGACGGGTGCGTCACCGTGAAAGAGGGGTGTCTAGCACGATGGACGACGGCGAGCGGGCGCAAGGGCAAGCAAGCGGGGCTATTCGAATGGGTATGCGACGTGAATCCTGGAACGGAGGTGTTGAAAGCTGTTTGGGAGGTGTGTGCACCACAGGACATGAACCTGATGGAGCAAGTGCGCTCGTAGTTTGCATGCTTGGAGAAGCTCTTTCTCGAGTATACATAAGCACGCTATATCTGTCGTTTGAAAACACTTAGTTCCTGAGCCATTACTTCGCCTCTTTTATGTCTGGGTCTCTGTGAGGCCCGAGATACAAGAAGTTGTCATGCGGTCGAACCGTGCTCACAGTGCATGTATAGGCAACATCTACATATTTTGTTGCTCCGTCCCTCTCATATTCGTACATGCGGTCATTCCGGAGATGATAAAGGACTAAAGTAGACCGTCGCTACGAATCGCGCATTGTCCAAAGTCGAGCTTCTTGAGGCCCTCTTCCTTGGGTAAGATATCCTGTGAAACGTAGTTTTACCCAGTGGTCATGAGAAGGAAGAGGAGACACTAGGCGTACGTGCTCGAAAATGCCCAATGGCAGTGCGAGTGTAACACAGGCATTGGGAGAGTCCTGTCGCAGACGCATACATGTTAGCTAGTACTTTCCAAGTTAAACCAGATACGGACTACGACAGCGCCGACGTGACTTTCAACCGGGGCGGCCGAGAGAAGGAGATCTAGTTGAACGTCGATCCGAGTCAGATATTGTACGTGAGGGGCGACCGATCAATACGTACATGCTTGTTCACGCGCTGGAAACGCAGTCGTACCGACGTCCGTCAATTCTGCACGTTGGGACCAAAGTAATCAATGGTTACTCACTGTAGCCAAGCTAGAACGATTTCGCGTCAATGGTGGCTCTACGAAAGGTTTCTCGATACGTGCCTTTTGCAAATACGCGATAGCGTTGAGTGCCGCTTGCTTGTACGCCACAGTACTGAGAGGGTGTCTCAGCGCCGAGAGATCGCCTGCGAAAAATGGGACTCACGCATCCATATTGTATTGCTTTCCATCGCCATCTGTTTCTTTCATCAGCAAACAACGAACGAGGGCCGAAGCACGTTCACTTTACGCACGGATGTCAACACTGATACCCTCAAAGATAAGCTGGGTGCCGTTGAGCATCGCTTCTGAATAAGATGAGTGGATTGGCTCACCTTGGCCGAGTACAACGGGTCCACCGGAGATGGCTGTGAAAGTGATAGAATTCAAGATCAAAGAATGTCGTTAAAACGGCCTTCTACGAACCAAGAAAATGGGCTGTTTTAGAGCAAACTTTTCTACGCCACCTTTGATAATGCTAGTCTTGAACTTGATGATTCCAGCCTGTTTGCATCGTTACATATTCATGTGACGAAAACTGGGTCTAAATGCACTTCACCATTTCGATGGCACCACAGAAAGAGAGCTGATGTATGAAGGTCAGGCATTACCATATCGCCACTGATGATTGACTTTACCTCCCCCTGCGTGAATGTCAACATCCATGTGTACATAGGGACACATCCAACAAAATAATTCACGTACATCACCTTGTGAGAAGTGCAAATCGCCGACAGAAAGATTTGCGCCTTTCACGAAGACGGGGAAGTAGCACCTGGAACCCCTGTGTGATGTTACAGCCGTTTGCTAATGTAGCCTCAACTAACCGAGGCTTACTTGGATAGGTTTTTGATCTATGGTCGATTATCAATTGGGTGCACGAGAACACCTCTGCAGGATACTTACGTCACAGTTCCCTCCATGTTCACGACCAGGGATGGTGCGTGCACCATCGCGGTATATTCTCTCCCTGACATCATCTAGAAGCTCTTGGCCAACATATGCCCCAGTGGTAAGAGGCCCGAATGCAACAGGCGGAACGGCATTGGCATGCGCCTCGATCAAGCCAACTTCGCGTTTGTTCCATGTTGCAAGAAGCTCGTGAGATGGCGCAGTTCCAATCAATCCGGGATGAGAAACCCCCGCAAAACGAACGCCGGGAATATGTCTTGAAGTAGCGTAGACACCTGATCCAAATTTTCATTTTACCAGCAGTGTTCTATGCGCGGCCAATTTTACCTTCAAAGTCCCAGATGGCCTTGGCTGCTCTGCTCTGGAACTCTCGTGCTAGAGAGACAATGTTATTAGAACATCATTTTGAATACAAATACATTGCTTTACCAAACAAACCACCGCCATTTTCCAGTTCGAATATACCCTGTAACAAGTCAGAGCGTCCCCAAAATAACAAGTCCAACTCACGGTGTAGCCCCACGGCATCTTGTCAAACGGTTTCACTAGAATTTAACAAGGTTAGCGTAGTTCAAAGATCGTTTTGCAAAACAGACCGTCGAGGATATCAACAACGAGACAATCACCAGGCTCCGCGCCCTCCACGGCAATCGGGCCGGATAAATTATGAACAGACGTAAGGTCGACATCGCGGATGTCATCGCTACCTACAAGCCAGGCGACGAATCAGCACGGCATAGGGGGTGAAAACGGCTGGAACATACAGTCGTTATTCCCGATTTGTGCACCGGTCCAGTCTTTCCACTCGTCAGACAACATAGCACGCTTCCTGGCAGCATGTTACATACCAACGCATTCGATGTTGAATACCTAGGAAACAGTAAGAAACGGTAGGTGTTTGATTTTATTCGCGCACCTCGCCAGGTTTTACTGTCGCAATGGGGGGTATCTCCGGACTAGATAAAGATAGTCAAAGTACATCTCCATAGCTCTCGTGGTTGGACGAACTGCCATCTATTATGCAAACCCTACAAATCCGAGGTTAGATTGATGCGTGGTACATGATAAACACCTGTTCAGACCTTCTGTTTCTGCGCAGGTCTTATATCGGATATAAGTATATGGTTCTGGGCGATGAGACGCGGGCTTACACAAATGGGTCGACCTATGTATATGGACGTGAACTGAAGACCTAACGCTAGCATGTGTGGGCTCTCACCTGGATGAGGGTTGGATGAGTGACAGAGTTAGCTGCAGTGGCCATCCGAATATTCGACCTTTCTACAAGAGAGAAACAATGGCGTTGTGAGGAAGAATTTTGGGAATTATAAAGACGTTCCTGCCCCAAGATAAGCAAGGCACATCCTGCCTTATCGTAACGCTGATAAAGAAGTTGTCAATGGCATGCTAGTGGGGACAAGAAACACTGTGAACTAAGTTGATAACATGACCTTGTCATGGGAGAGAGGTTCGCACGCGACGCTCTATTCTGAGAGTCTCTGAGAATCACAATCGGTCAAATGACATGCGTGGCCATTATAGGCTTAAATTCAGCTCTATGCCATGTTAGTGGCATTACTTCCTATTAGTGCAAAGGATCGAATAGACAAACCAAGGAACCTTCATAGCACGTCAGCCAAACGGTCTAGCAACGATCAGGCGGTAAGCCGTGAGCCTTCAAGTTGAATTTGGAAGGGATTGCTACTCGAAGGACTGGTAAGCATGCAGCTGGAAAGATTGGGAGTCACTGTTCAACTTCGAGAATTGAAGCGGTCCGACGTCGGAGGCGGCTCCCATGTCATATTCCAAGTTTGGCGGTTGAACCAGCCCCGTGCTTTCTCTACATAGATCTCTCGTACTTTAGGTGGTATCAAGTTGCTTGGCTTCACCTTTTTTTGACGAGGCTCGTGCCTACTTGCCACCTTGCCAAGTGGAGATTAGTCAGCAATCCTCAGGCTTCGGAGATCGCGTCACGAGGTTCGAAGACTCACGCTAGTGCCGCCAAGGCGAATGTACTGCCATTCGTATCCGCGAATTCAGCCGGGGATCAGACCCATCCGACCGTGCGGGGAACACCACTCTCCCGGGCTGTTTTAGCGACCCTTTGGTAAGTCGTCGTATCTGGACACGTTTGGGATACCTTACTGTGCACAGTTTGCAATAGGAGATTCGCCGCTCCGATTAGTATAAAACATCTTTGAAGCAGCTCCCTAGCTTGATGAGGTGGAACGATAACAGTCTGCATGACGATACATCCGTCTTTATGCCACATCAAATGTTTCATATTATTACCCTGGCAAATATTTGCATTCTTCGGTGTCATCGTGACCAATTTAATCACCCACTGAACTCCCTTTTTGGCCGCTCTTGCTAATCGGAGAAGATGCATATATATACTGCCCTGTAATTTCTTGTCGAAGCCACTCCTAGTTCCGCGTTTTGCACCTTGTTCGCTACCTGCTACGCCATGACTGCGGTATTCGACGTCATCTTTGCAGGAGGTGAGTCTCTCCGTACACTCACTCGCAGGCCTGTTCACACGTCGTGGCCAGGTGGAACGTCTGCTTGCGTCGTCGCAGGGAGACTCGCAGCTGCAGATCCGTCCCTTAAGATTCTCGTTGTTGAAAGTGGCCAGCACTCTCGTGACGTCCCTTACCATGTCCAACCTGGGAGATACCTCGAGAACCTAGCACCGAACAGCACAAGAGTCTCTTTCAATGAGGCCAAACGAAGCTCGTACCTCAACGGACGTGCTGTCGTCGTTCCGTGCGGCCGATGTGTAGGCGGTGGTTCTGCCGTCAATTGTGAGTCGTAGTCAGCAAATCACTGGTGCCCGTGGTTGATCTCGTTCGCTTCAAATAACCTTACCTTCATTTTGGACACAGTCATGCTGTACGCGCGGGGTGCCGCGTCGGATTATGATGAATGGAGTGCCTTTGGCAACAAAGGATGGAGCTTCGATGAAGTTCTTCCACTATTTAAGAAGGTAGAACTTATCGAACAGTCGCAATGAGATGTATTCAAAATTAACTGCGCACTAGCTCGAAACTTTCACACCCATATCGGACAGCCCGGTCCATGGTTACTCAGGACCAATCCACATATCTTCTGGTGGCGTTGACTTTGGGATTGGGAAACAATTCTTGGACGTGGCTAGGACATACGATCCAGGCCGTCCACAAGTCGATGATAACAACGATTTCAAGACCGCCGATGCGTATAGTGTATGCATTTCATTTATGACAATAGGTGTATTTACCTAACGCTCCCTCTAGCCAGCTTGCAGGCGAGCATTCAGCAAAAAGACCAGATCTACTGGCTAATCCCTTACTGATCAAAGATACATTCACCCCGTGACTGGAAGGCGTTCTGATGCTGCTTCCAGTTACTTATATCCGTGTGCACACAATTCGAACATGGAGATCATTGTCGGGAAGAGAGTCAAACGAGTCATCATCGAGTACGTGAACCCGAAAGTGTTGTATGTGAACTAACTCACGTCAACCATAGGAACGGTCGGGCAGTTGGTATCGAGTACACCACAGGGGACGTCTGCAGCGAGGTCGTCAGTGTGAAGGCCACTAAGTTGGTCGTTGTTTCCGCCGGAGCCTTTGGCTCCCCATCCATTTTAGAAAGGTCTGGGATCGGTGCACAGTCTGTGCTTGAGAAACACAATATTCCCGTCGTAGTTGAATTACCGGGAGTCGGGGAGAATTACCAGGGTACGTTTGATGCACGAAAGGTTCTCGTTTCGGAAAGGAACATGCTACTTTGCAGACCACCTTGGCATCTGTTCGGCGTTTTACGCGTCAGGCCCAGACGTTGAAACTATGGATGATATCTGGAGTAATCCACAAGCAATCACCGGTAAGTGGTGCATTTAATTTGATACCACACTATGAATGACGCGGACATGGTCACCAGCGCAGCTGCCAGCGTGGGAGAAAAATGGCACTTTGACAGGAAAGATTGCTCACGAGTCTGTCGCCGCAAATCTTCTGTACTCCAGAATTACTGAATATTGTCACTACAGTGGAATTGAAGCTG
>JBBPUA010000777.1:0-12515 GCA_038094355.1 Afroboletus lepidellus | reverse complement strand
CCTCATCCTCATCCACATCTGCCTTGTCCACAGGGATATTCTATTATGCAAATATTATGATTTTCCAGAGCGCCAGCCGCTTACCTAGCAACATGAATGCACTCGTGACCGAAGTACCAAAGTGGTGGTTATGGGAAATTTGATGCTGCAGGACAGTATGCTACAGATTCGTACGTTTCAGATGCATCACTACGACACATGATTAAAATGATTGACGCCTTCTGGAACTGAATCCATGTGGACTAGCACGGTGAGGTCGCTATCCGCTTCTATGTAGCACACTGGTATGTACCGCCACCGTCTGGCACGAGTGTTTAAGTTTCAGTCAAAGCTCCGTGGTTCTGTTTCTTTCGATCGATCAGCCCCTTGATGGTCGCTACTTGGCCACACGAAACTCGTAACACACCTCAGGCTAGTATCACATGGCACAACGATCTCGAAACCGCCTAAGGAGGCTTATTTCTTGCCTTGGTTCGCAAATCATCCCTATGTGGTAAGTGTTCCAGAGATTAAGCATGCTCAACATTGGTAAATGATCGCGTTCGCAATGCGATACGTATGGGTATAAAAACGGGCACGTATTTATAGGTCCCGTCTTGATTTTTCCTCTGTATACCTGAGTCGACATGCACTCACTCAGGGGGACTTTCACCGCTGCTCTCATTTCTTTCTTTGGACTTGGTTTAGCTTTGGGTTTGCATGTCCGACATAGTGTGGCTTACTATGACCCCACCGTGGGGGGCGGTTTCATGCTCGACAATGCAGGAGACGGGTATGGTGAACCTTTGAATGTCAGTCGTGAATTCGGTCATTAGTTCTTGACTGATAGGTGATCATCTCTGGCCTTAGCTCCGCGGACGTTCTTACCGATGATGGCATTCTGAACTACGCTCATGCCATTGGATAGTGCGCAGTCTTGCAGTTTTGCCGACGTGCCAACGCATTGATTACGTTTAATTTGGCAGCTCGACGGAATGTCTTAGTATTCATGTCGGAGACCCTCAATCTGCAGACCTTGGTGATGGCAATGGCTGGGTTGATCAAACGTTCGAATTTCGTGAATACTACAGGGATGCGCTTGTTGGGACGTGTCTCGAGAGTCTCATCAGTGGTAATCATTTTCGGTATGCTGAAGCCATGTCTATTTCCAAATGCAACTTGACATCGATGAAGTGTATACCGCCAAAATGGCCCATCCGCAGACAGCAGTGCATTGTTTTTAGCGTGAGTTTCAGGTTCATGCCAATCTCGAGTTTCCTATCACTCCAAATCACAGGGTCTCCAAGGAGAAGGTGATCGAAAATGCTCGCATGAAATATGTTTGTCTCTGACTCCCTTTTGTAACAGCCTGCCACAGCTCGCCACAGGATTGTTTCGGACGGATACGATATTGGGAGGTAGATAGTCCAACATGGAATTTCGCATCTTGCTCATTTATCTCAGAGATGAGTTGGTAGCTGGAGCGGTCGGCCAGACGAGCTACGGAGGGGTTTCATACTCCACCACAGTCCAGAATATTACCGGCTTGCTTGCGCCGGGATCAGCGGGTGTTAACCACGGTACGTGGCCGTTGCGCCATTCCACATACCATCTCCAAACTGATCCGTGCTTAGGAATTTCTCAAGATGGCATTGTGATGCTCTTGACGGTTGCCATTGTCTGATCACAGCTCGTCGTGCGAGATGGTTCCAGGTACATACGTCCCAATGAGCAATCATTTCATTCAAAAAGGTATAGACAGATGCCACTAGTATGCTCACACCCTTTACCCTCGTGTACATGGCAATGAAACCACCAATGAAACCCACTGTTTAATCTCATGTGGCGACCGCGTTCCATGCCTCCATTGTCAAGCTCGCCAGTCCGCTTGCAAGCATAGCCTGCCCCGGCCAGGCTAGTCAGGTCTTGCAGATCAGCGGGTTGGTGACCGTTGTGTCACTATGAGCTGTATTCGAGTTTATTACTGCTGTAATCGTTGAGACTTTACCAGTGTACTGAGCTGATCGAGAAATAAATAACAAGGGTGTTATTTCAAGACTTGGACTGGCTTGTCATGACGAGTTCCAAGAAGTAATACATGCAGAACTAGGACATAGGTCCAATTCTTGACATAAGTGCTACCTTATACCATATCCTTCAGGACAGTCCAAGCGAGGCTTTCAGGTTGGTTAACATCCCTCCCATCTTCCTAGTAACCCCTGTCCACCCAGCACTAGCTTCGACATCAGCAGCAACTTCTTGGGTGTTCACTAGGGTATTATTGCCAGGAACGTAGGGCCAGCTTCTTTTCATGTCTTCTTCCAAGGGAAGTAGGCTGCACACCAGTTTGGGGTTGTCACCAATAATTTCCAAAAGTTGCGGGCTTAAGTGATCTTGTTCAAGTACTGATGGGTGTATCATCTCTTGTGTGACATCATCAGTCTCGGTGGGTAGCCGCCGTGTATTCTGTATTGCCAGAACATAGACCCCAGTTTGAGAGCTACATTTAATCAGGGACCAAAAAATGCAGTTATGGGTGAACAACGAACTCCTGAGGAGAGTGCTTCCCCCAAGGTCCAACTGGGTCAGGAAGAGATCTAATGTACTCCAAGTCTATGGCAAGCATGTCTTCAATGTTCGCCACCATCCAAAAGAGAGATAAATCCGAGAGGTCGTGGTCATGCCAACCGCCACCAACCTACCAATGTCTGACCATGGATGAGAAATGTTAAGTTGGGATTTACTCATATTAACATGTCCACCTAGTTTCAATGTCTTGTTACTCAGCAGCCAGCAATGAACAGAACATCACTTACCAGTGAACCAGCACTGGGTGCATTGTATTAGGATCATGATCTAATCCTCATGTCAACTCTTACCTGCTTTAAAATTTGACCTTTATGACGGCCGTTCTCTGTTTGCACGAATTTATTGCAGTCCTTCAAGATAGCAAGGTTGACAAAAGCTCCGGAAATGAAATAGATACTTACAAAACTATGCCTAGTCTCATTGATAGCTAATGCTTGGTACGCCCGTTCTATGTGTTCGCCAAGCATTGTATCTGGGAGGCCACATATGTATTTCAGGGCCGAAGAACTATTTATTAGCTCCTCCGGCAATCCCACGGAACCAATTGTATCAAAGACACCAACACACCTATCTGGCGGGTTACAATGTGTGAAACCATGATAACCACTCACTTGATTGAGAAGGTATGATCATCAGATATAGCTCTCAATCTTCCGTTAGAAGTAGGTGAGGTCCAAGAGGCAAGCTGAGCCTTCAGGCTTGCTATTTCTAACCAAAGAAGCATTAAGAAAAATGATATCTGTGCTAGCGTGCACCATACGTGAAACATTGGTTGACCTGCTCAATGTTTGGTATGCCACAAATATGTTTGCAAAGTGATCCATATCAGCCTTGTCCAAAACACCAATAGCACCCTAGGTAGATATGATATACATGGCTGTAATATGCGGAAGGGGGAACTTACAATAAGCATAGCAACCATGCGTGCCATGTATGCACCCTATTTGATACAATATGGAAACATATTGCACTACTGGCAAATGCACTCACTCTTGAGAAGCCAAACAAAAAAATCTATAAAACGTAAGTGTGAGTACAAAGTACACGATAAAACTAATCGTACCTCATCTCCTTTACGGAAGTTCCTATTAGAGCTGAAATTAGTCCTCTACTACTCATCCCTTTCGAGAATTCACCCACTGAGCAATAAAAGAATAAGCCTCGTGTACTTTGTCCGCTGTCAAAGCCGGTACTGTGTGAATTCAAATGCTAAAGAGGAGAGTGATATATACTTAATAATGAGACTGCAGCGGCACCTATGGAGTAACTTAGCCAAGTTTGAGCCACAGGATGTAACGGAAGCTAGCCTTGGGCGTCTTGTGAGATCCAGACCCCAGGTTGATAAAACACAACCTGCGGAATCGTGTATTCGCTATCACACACATAGTTAGCCGTGTACCAACTCGTTATGGTTGCGTTGAAGTACAAACAAACTCACGTTCGTTCATCGTAAGGTCTGAGTGCACGGGAAAGTTTCTGAGGGTTTAGTTCCTATGAATTTATTCCCATCGAACTTGGTGTATTCACCACTCACCAGAATATTGGTGTATTTCCAGCGCTCCTTAACAATAACTCCGTCTTTCCATGTTCTGCCATGATGAGAATGGTCCCCATTCGCCACCAACCTCAGTACTTACCCATCACAGCAGACAATAAGTCGTTGCTTGATCTTTGGCAGTGAATTTGACGTCACAGCGGTAGTACCGCTAGATAGTCTGGCATCACGAACAAAAGATACAAGAGGATCGTTCTCAGACCCCATATTACTGCACGAACAATTAACATTCGTTCATTAATCGAGCCAAAGAAAGCTTACTCATTTGCGATCAAGGATGATTCCGGTCTTGTCATTGTCACCTCATTGGATGCACTGCGATCTGCACCTTGAAATTGATCTCGTGGCGGTGTTGGGATACTGTCAGGGAGTGTACAAGTACGAGTGCCCGGAGGAACATCATCGATACCACCATCGTCGACAAAGCTGTTCCGACCAACTGTACCAAGCACTCTGGCATCATTAAGTAGTTCCTGGAGTGAGGAAACAACCTCATTTGCAGGCGGTCTCTCCATCATCGAAGACCAGCAGAGTTCAATAAGCGCCCAATGCCTGTCGTCGATCGGTGGTACAAGCGGCCGAGTCGGCTTAAGACCCTGAGACAATCGCAACACGACAGCAGCATCGGATCGAACTTCGGACCACGGGAATTTCCCAGACAATACCTGACGAAAAGTTACGTTGCTAGTCCAAGGGAAAGAAATGCTGCTCAGTACGTACAAGAAGAGTGATATTCCCGAAGGAGTAGATGTCGCTTTTTGTGGTATGCTTCGTTGCTTCTTCGTCGTCCGAGAAGTATTCAGGTGCTGCCCATCGTAGAGTTCCTGGTCTCACAGTGGACGTTTGAAGGTAGGTGAACCCTGTCGGGAGTTCTCCTACCAAGCAACTAAACCCGAAATCAGTGAGACGAGCTCTACAATTGTGATCGAGGAGCACGTTATTCTGTTAGTAGCTCAGTTTTCGGATAAAACTCTTTGACTCTTACGACGTACGCTGGTAAGATCTCCATGGATCATCGGGAATGAGTGCACTGTCCTCTATGAATAAGCGAGCGTGCTAATGTAGATTAAACTCACGGTATTGGAGTCCATTCGCAATATCCAACAACTGATACGAGATGAATTAGATAACGCCACTCTTTTAATAAGCTTTACTTGCCAATTCCAGGCGGTGTGCGACCCCCAGTCGATCGCCGTGGTCTTCTAAAAATGCGTGCAGCGTTCCGTACGGCATCCACGTCGACACCAAAGATGCACTCCCCCGGATCCCAAACCCGTACGCGACCCCGAGGAACGGCACGATATTGGGATGGTCGAGTCGCCTCCATATCCCGAGCTCTCGGCGTACCATCTACCAAAGAAAATCAAGCCTCAGTTCCCCTAATCACGCCCATTCACGATAAGAGAGACGTACGCGAGTCACCTTCCCTTCACCCTCGCCCTCATCGACCGAAAACTTGAATCGGAAGGTTTTCACGGCAACCTACCAAAGATGGACAAGTCAGGGAAAACCGTGCAAGCAAAGTGGGCGCTCTGACCTCCTGGGCGCCATCTTCGCTTGTATATTGACATCGAAACACATCGCCAAACCCGCCTGCCGCACAGTACTGATCATCTGGTCGTACGAGTTTGTCAGTTAGGTCGGGAATGACCGCCGATGAGAGATGGTGTGTTTCTCCAGCCTCAGACCTATGGCTTCTTTGTCAGCGACTATGGTATTGACAGGCAATGGGACTAGATACATTCTGGGCGAGGTCATGGGCGACTTGAAACCTGGAACCTCAATCGAGGGCGTAGGGTAGCTTATATAATGTAACATGTTTGAGGGAGTGATGGCCCGCGGAAACGATGGTACCTGTCGGAAGCATACCTGGTAGTGCCAATTTGAGCATACGCTCCCAACGCCATAGCATTTACAGATACATACACGTACGTCTGTTTGCCAACCGAACGGCGACTTCACAACGTAAACTGTTCGACATGGATGGCCACGCCCCCAAGCTCGGCCCCTCGCACGGCCCCCAATCGAGCGACTGCATTTTGCGCTTCCATCGTCAAACTCGCCGGTCCGCTCGCGAGTACAGCGACGCCCCCTGCTCGTCCTCCCTCCTCAGCCTGCCCCACGCCATGGTGCTCCTTCCCATCCTCCTCAACCACATCGGCGAATGATGGCGACGTGCCGGGACTAATCAGGTCTTGCAGCAACCCGTAGACTGACGGCTTGGTGATCGTCACGTCACAGTTGGGGATAAAAGGCACCGCTTCCGGATCGCACAAACACGTGACGAAAATGGAGATGTGGAGATCGATCGACGAGTTGACGGCCGTGTTGGCAATGTCCGCCAACATGGGCGCGAACCAGGAGATGCCACCTAGAGACGTGAGAACGCGTCGATGAAAGTGGGGACAAGAAGCGATGCTCACCAAAGGACCGAATGCACCAGGCAAACTCGATGCGCCGAGTCCGCTCCCCACCACGGCGACGCAGCTTGACACATCGTCCGACGATATCGTCCAACATGCCAAGTGTAAATGTGATGCCTGATCCACCCGAGACCAGCAGCGTGGTTTCGTACTGTCCGAGATCGACGCTCGAGCCCCCATAAGGACCATCGATCATGACATGAAGCGGAACCGATACGTCCCTGTCCTTGTCGTGGCAGGCCTCCTTCGTCTGAACCAACTTTTCTTGTTCCTTCCGAACAAATGTATTGAGCGCGCGGGTCCAATCGCCGTTGACGCGTGCACCAAGAAGTAGTCCCGGATTGGATAGACATGAGTATGCGGGCGGAGCGGAGAGGATACTCAACGGGTGACTCTCCAGGATACGCCCGGAGAAGAAGACTCGAAGGCAGACGTGCTGGCCCGCAAGCCATCCTCCGTCGCAATCATGGACGCGAACCTGGGACTCTATTGTGAGTACATCTACACC
The DNA here is from genome assembly GCA_038094355.1 of Afroboletus lepidellus. Classification (NCBI taxonomy): domain Eukaryota; kingdom Fungi; phylum Basidiomycota; class Agaricomycetes; order Boletales; family Boletaceae; genus Afroboletus; species Afroboletus lepidellus. The sequence goes on along the minus strand of JBBPUA010000777.1, from coordinate 5,461 downwards.
AATGATGCGACCAAGTACCAACAAGTGTCATCAACTTGTCTGGGGCTATCATCGTGGCGTCCTTGAATCGATAGCGTAACAAACGGAGGAATATATCTGCCGCGTAAAACGCAAGCGGCGGGAATATCCACGGCGAAGGAAATCTCGTATGATAACACACGCAGATGAAGAACGCGACGATCATGAGGACACTGCGAGCATACACAGCCATATCAATCTTTTCATCGCTGCAAGGGAATAAAGGGGTGCCCACTGGATCACATAGAAGACTTGGTAAAACCACCTTCTCATCGGTCGGAGCGAAAAAAGAACAATACAGCCGAGCGAGGCAAGTGACGCAACGCCCGACGTTTCTTTTTGAGAACCAAGGATAGGCAGTCCAAATTCGATGTGATTGCGTATCCAGAGACCCCCGTGGATGACAGCAGACAGAAACATCAGGCGGCCCGCCATGCGATGAACAAAGTTGAGTTTCTCGTAACCGTGGCCGGGTCCGAGAAGTAATGACAGGATGGAGTTTTTCGTGGCGAATAAGAATACAACCGGGAATTGGGCAAGTGCAAGGAAACCTGAAATTCGCGGTCGAACATCAGAGGGCCATAGATATATGGATAAAAAGGCGCCACGCACCCGCTCGATTTGGGTTGAACACGAGAGGCACATCTTTAATGATGCATACCAACGTGACAGTAATATGAGCAGTAAGAATGAAAACTAAAACGCATCATCAGCTAACCAAGATACAGAAGGACGCGCATAAAATATATACTCTGCCCAGCGTTTAACTCGAGATACGGCACCGACCATTGGCGGACAGACGTCAATGAGTCCAAATACGTTGCTATCTTGTGTCTTCTCGACGGAGGGGAGGACAGCCTAGGCGCCCTCTCTTTGCTCATCACAGCAGAATAACCCCTCATCCCAGAACTCCTGGTGACACCAAAGAACCCGGCAAGTGCACGGCCCTGTCGTAATGCGCGTACGAGCGATGGAAGCGAGATGATGATAGCAGCGCCCAAGCATGAACACCAGATCGCAGTGAATTTACCCTGCCACTTTGGATCTTCCACATAGGAACTAGGAAATAAGAGCGTGAATTGGGATGCGCACAAGTCGTGAGTAGCTGGGTAAGGCCTGGACGCACTTGTAGATCTGTAGACTGGATGGGATCGTGGGAGGCGCGCCAGAGGACATGGTGGCACTGAAAGACCGACTGCACACGGTGGTGACCGACGTGAGACTGTTCTCTTTAATTGGCTTCGGTGAGCGCTCTCAGCCGCATAGCCTTGACATAGCCGGTGTAGCCAAGGTTTGTTTGTTCATCGCAAATACTCAGTAATCAGTCGCACTATTCCGGCCGTTACTCATAGGCGATCTTAGGGTCGCTCTCCTCATACGTGACTGTACCTGCCAGACTTTTAAAACTACATGAAACAGTGCGATGCGACGTAGGAGTGGAATAACACGCAGTCTGGCACTATATTGCAATCGAATGTCCCGAATCCAGAACGTCGTTGTTTAAACTCTCCATGTCACAGTGGGTCAACATTCAATGCTCATGGGAAGACAAGAAGCGCCCAAATAACGTTTCACCTACACCCGACCCAATTGCCATTGACAGTATAAACGCGAGTTGGAACGTCCTACAAGCACAATTTTGTTCAAAGGCAGGCCCAGACAGTCGAATGAACCTTCAAAGACTCACATGACGACTAACATGAGGAGTACCTGGATGAACCTTAGTGCTGCATACAAGACACCCCTGGTGATATCGAATTCAGGTACGAACGGCGGAAAGTGCCATTTGGATTTTTTTGGAGATGACGAGGACGTTGATGATCCGGGCGGTGATGAGAACGAACTGATGCCATCAGAGCTCCCGGCGATTGAAACGCTTGGTTAAAACACGAGACATTAGCGCTGCACATGGCACGACGTGTCGATAGAAGTAAGCCGTGGGCGACTTACCTTTCAAGCCAGTGCTGTTCAGCGAATTGGAGGCATGCCGCCAGCCAGCGTTCCAACACAGAAAGTAAGAACACGCCGATACACACGCCTATCATCGCACCCGCACTCTTCGGTACCCAGCCCAGGAACCATACTTGCTCATTCTCAGTCTGCGTGCACGGCTTGGGGAGGCCAATTGCTCACCGGTATCGCCCGGGGTAAAGTGAAGATAAGGAAGCATATTGCCCACGGCAAGGTTCATGGGCGTATCCATTGACATGTCCATACCATTGGACTGAGCAAACGCTAGAGCGAGAAACGAGCTCAGCGTGAGGATGGACCAGGGTACCATGGTCATGGTCGTCGGTGAAAGAGGTGCGGCAGGCGCCTCTCGGCGACGACATATTACCAGGAGCTGAGAATGAATTACTATATATGGCGACCCTTACATCCCAGCCCTGCCAGTGCGGTAAATGCAACCCAACTGCAACCGTCAATTCTTCCGAGTCAGACAGTGACTGGGAATAGTTGGTTCCTAGGAGCGAGTTGGCTACTGGAAACAGGCAACATAGGCTCTTACGAGGTATCCGGTCATAACCGAGGAGACGAGAGACTCACGCCACGAACTAGCGCACGCATAGATTTCGACTGCACCCGCATCGGCATGGGAGTACAGCCCAAGTCGACGATGAAGCGATCTCCATTTCAAACTGATTATGTAGTGAGTGCGAGGTATCGGTGGTCGTGAGGATGAAGCTTTGAAGATCGGAAGAGATGGGACAAAACTTTCCGCAAGCGCGGGAAACTTATGGACCATCCCAACCGGGCAATCGTACCATCGTCACGGTGGTCAGACTCAACCGCAGCCATGCCGTCTGGTAACAAAAACAGTCAAAGAACGCACAACCTTTCCCGAAACGTACCAAGACATATCCGAAGTAGCATCTCTAAATTCAAGTTATTCACGTGCTGTCTGCTGATCACTTGGTCGCAGGAAACACCTATCGACTGGTAGTGAGCATAGCGACCATGAGTCTCCGACTGAGACTCCAAATGAACTTGGCAGACTGTAGGATCGCTAGACGTACGATCGCGCGACACTGACATATTTTGTGACGTGTAATGGGTCATCAACGTAGTCCAATTCTTAAGGTAGAAAGACAGCGCGGACTAAATTGAAGACGAGGACCTCTGCCGCCGACGCAGAGAAGTCCTCAACAAAATGTAAGCCTCACTCACTCTAGTGCCGGCACCTTCCTGATGAGCTAGGTCGGAGTCAACCATCTCCCGGTGTCAACGCGTGTATGCACTACTGATCCAATTAGTACCTTCAAACAACATGTTGATTGGCCATGCTTCGAATTCGTGCTCTGAGCGTGAGAGGCTGAAGAGGACAACGGGGCTTGTGCGTACCGACCCGTCTGCGTATTCTCAACTGATCATTACACACTGGCAAAGCAACACTGCTGTGTACAGTGCCAGGTCAGGCAATACTGGTTTCCTCAGGGACAACGTATTGGCGTATGTCTCCATGAACCTAGACGTTGACCGACTGTTACCACCGATTTCCGCTGGTTCTCTCCCGTCCGAATTTGGACTCAACCATATTTCACTTGCCGGATTACTCTGCCCGGTGGAGCACGTGGCAGCGTATTTAGACCACCCGAAATCGTATGTTTTATTGCAATCTGATATCTCTACCAAAAACTAAACACTGCGATCAAGAGCTCAGAAAAAGCTCAAGAATGGGAGGGCTCAGCAGACCTCCCCGCTTTCCTGTGGCGAAGCCACGGTCGCGACTTCGATCCAGATTACACGTACAAGGGTCTTTTCGAAGGTGAATTATTAGAACGGGCGCGTCGCACTGACTGATGGATGAAATTTAACCACCCTAGATCACTTACATCTTCATAGGACCTTCGACCGTATTTGGTAGAGGCCCCTTCAGGTTTCGTCCCGATCCGGCCGCTCTAAACAGTATAGACGAAGCAAGTGCTGCTCAGATCGCTTATTCTGCTGTTCAGGCAGTGTTTCCTCGACGCGAGTGACGAAACAATTAAATTGAATTGCATATAAAGTCGGCGCGGCATCATGCATCAACCACAAAGCCCGATGGTCTGAAAAGGACTGCGATTTCAGCTATATGGACTATTATCATGGCATCGTCGACTTCATTGAGAACTGCGAAGATGTATCGTGGGGGAATAGAACGTTACAGCCAGTGAGTGTGTTATCTTTGATCCACTGTCGTTGTTGATTGTTCCCTAGAATACTCTTCGACAATGAAAATGGTCGAAAACTTAGTTTCGACGTGAACCACGGTGGACTCTTGAACAGGACGAGAGTACAAGCAGCAGCCCGCGTCGCTCGGAAGGTCAACGAATCATCCGAGCCAGAGTCTGGCTCCGAGAATCGATGGTCGTAGCGTGTCCGTTTTCTTGTTTTGCTAAACAGGATGCGGGATTACTAGTTAGACCAGTTTTCCCGTGCAATATGCCTCCGACACCGTTATCCATATGCTATACGAATCTATCGTCCGGCTATGAATTGCTTCGCAGGCTGATTTCGCTCCCGCGCTGCAAAGTATGGCTGCCCGGCTACATAAGAGGCTTTGGCTTGGTCATTCGCAGGTGAAAGTATAACGCATGCAAGAGCTATCGACGACGTGCCTTCGTGTTCACTTCCGTCGACCAGCGCACCAACAGGGTAAGGGATAGTGGTTACTATGTCCTGGTCGTTCGGACAGTCCCGCAGCGGAGAGGCTATATAGGCCACGTGGTGGCAGCTTTGTAAGTTGATCACATACACTCCTATTTCAGGGCCTTGCCATGATCAACTCTTGTGCAAAGGTGTTCGCTCACCCGCCTGTCTACGACCTTGTATTTACTTCTCTGTCTCCCCGTTCGCTCTTTCGGGTATCTCTGACCTGCCGTGCTGTCCACTCGGCCACCGCCAGGTTCAAAGCCAGGGCATTCAACATCAACCGCCATTTCTCGCGGTACTTTTCAGACCCCCTTGCGTTTCGCTCACTGCAAGCGACAACGAACGCGCTCGTATCCGGCTCTGATGCTCTTCAGTTCTTTGACAGGACCTTCTATCCTGAGGCAGACAGGCTCGACCTGTACGTCCATCCAGGCCGTTCGTTAGAGGTAGCCAGGTATCTCGTCAAAGTCGAAGGATATAATTATATGTCCTGCAACTTTCATGAAACGGATATAATGCTAGCAGTCCAGCTCGAGTTGAATGCCACCTGTACCCATCACCGTTTGGAGTTTGGAACTGGCGAAGAACAGCGCGCACGGCATCCGGTGATGAACACCCATCAGCAATTTTTCAATCTTATGTACAGTTCTGGACAGAGGGTGACAGACCTTACAGTGCTACAGAAAGGTCCCCCCCTGTGCAGGCACTGCCACAGGCCATCACAGCGCCACAGGCTGTACAGTGCTGTACAGGTTTTAGGGGCCCTGTACAGCCTGTACAGCACAGCCACCACTGTGCGGCACTGTACAGC
>JBBPUA010000776.1:0-12521 GCA_038094355.1 Afroboletus lepidellus | reverse complement strand
CATGGTGCGAGCAAGTATGACAGCGAGGCGTCAAGCCGGTCGTTGGAGGGATGGTTAGGGACGAGCCTGCTCGCCCTATTTGTGGGCTTCAAAGGTTCGCGTCTTTAGGGGACGGTGTGTCATGGATATGTCATCGGCCTCTCCAACGAGACCCAATCGCGATCGCCCGACGGTGGTTCCTGTTCCCGAAAGAGGAAGAGAACACTCACGGAGGAACATTGTCACCTTGACATCTCAACCAAGCTTACCAATGTTGACCGCCACGCCGACTGCTGGTGCAGCCCGTCGCGCGGGACCGAAACGGATATATCGAACTTCCAGGCGTCCACTGTTGCGAGAATTTCCACCAATAGTGGGACGGGCCGGCCACCGAAACGTCCTGTCGGCGTTGCACTTCAGGAACGAGGTTAATTTAGCACAATCCTATGATAAATCCTTAGCAATCTCGAGAATGCGAGGTTACTTTTGGAAGAGGCTGAATCATGGACAGGGGTAGGACCTTGTCTGCCACCGAATGATGGCGTTGCTGAGCCACTTTTAGCACCCACAATGATTGACATTTCGATGGGTCGGCTGCGACAACGACGGGGGGTATCTTCATATCGAAGATTTCAACGTACCTGGATCCTCAGGCCTCAGGGCTAGAACCGCCATGGAAGACCAACACGTGTACTTCGTACAATTCTCAATCGAGTAGAGCTCACCTCTGCGGCCAATGGAACGTTCTTTGCGCGGTGAGGGATTCCCTTGCCAGCAGTGGGCGAGGAAAGGAAAGCCGAAATAGGTTTTAGCCCGACCTCCCCACGCTGTTGATTACCGATGGGAAAAACTTTGGGTGAGTAAAAAGTTTCGCCCGCCGCGCGCGTTTGATTCAGGCTTTCATGGCTCTTCGCAGTCGTCTATCTGCCTCCACGGACCTGGCCCTTCTTGGGGTAGTCCAGGTTCCACTAAAGGTTAGAGTGTTCCGTGGGTGAGAAATTCAGACCCAATCACGTCGCGATGGGTGCGGTCTTCCTAGGCTCGTCATTCACACTATTGATGCATAAAAGCAGATCATGTGGTTCACTAGCACGCCCGTTCGCCGGCCGCTCCAGTGAAACAACGCCGTCCCACGCCCGAGACACGTTCCCCAACGACCATTTCCTCTAGCCGATATCGAGGATCCTCACACACCGCTGTGTCATCTTTTTTTAAATAAGCGTTCTTGGGATGTGTTTCCCTGGAAAACGACAAAAGGATCACTTTGCCGAGCCAAAGCCTGAGCGAAAAGATACAAAAGCCGACACGGTTCAGGTTGTCCCTTCACCTGCCCCCGTCTCTCTTGCATCTTCCCCTGCGACACCACCTCTCTCAGAGCCCGACGCTTCTGAATCTCTGGAGAACACCATGTCTTCCCCCCGAGTTGCCATTGTCATCTACTCTCTCTACGGGCACATTGCCAAGCGTACGTTTCCTCTTCTCTCTACCGTATAAACACCAACTCTCCATTCAGTCGCGGAGGCCGTCAAGAGCGGTGTCAGCAATGCTGGTGGTAGCGCCACGATCTACCAGTAAGCCTCTTTGTCACGTTCATTCACTTCGTTCTGACGCGGCGCAGGATCCAAGAGACCCTCTCCGAGGACATTCTCAAGCTCGTCCGGGCACCTCCCCGCCCCGACTACCCCGTCCTCCTCCCCGATGACCTCGTCAACTTTGACGCCTTTTTGTTTGGCGTGCCCACGCGCTACGGTAACTTCCCCGTACAGTGGAAGGTGCGTCGCCTCACTTTGGTGTGACCCTGACTCACACCGTCCAGGCCTTTTGGGACGCCACGGGTCCCCTATGGAGCAAATCCGCCCTCGCAGGTAAAATGTGCGGTGTCTTCGTCTCGACGGGCACCCAAGGCGGCGGTCAGGAAGTGACCGTCTCCAACACGCTGTCGACGTTTGTGCACCACGGGATGATTTACGTGCCGCTTGGGTACAAGCATGCGTTCCCGCAGTTGTCCAACTTGACCGAGATTCACGGGGGTACGTCTGCTCCTCGTTGTCCTGGTCTTTGTGCTCATTGTCCGCAGGTTCCTCGTGGGGTGCAGGCACGTTCGCAGGCACGGACGGCTCCCGCCAGCCCTCAGGGCTCGAGTTGGAGATTGCGTCGTTGCAGGGCAAGGGCTTTTGGGAGGTGGTAGCCAAGTACCACGGTTTCTCCAAGTAGAAGACTATCGCGTCGCTATGAATAGGACCTCGGCTCGGTCGCGTGTAGAGTATGTAGAACGGGTGTACTTATTCGCATCAAACATGGCAGGACCGATCAAACGCGAGCCGAGGTTGCTAGGCTCCTTGAGTCGCGGCGCCTGAGTCCTCTTTCCCATGTTCACCAGGGGGCCGATGCGTCGTGGTCATCAAAGTTGTGGCGATCGTCTATCAATGCACGACAACTGGCTACCGGCGGAGCCGTTTGTTTCTTACCCACCGCCTGGTACGAACGAGTACACGCCGCCATGACCACGCGCACCAGGGCGACGCTAGCATGGTGCATCGGTAGCCTTCATCATAGACTGTCGACAAGAGCCCCAGCCAGTGTGTCGGGACCCTCGGACCTCTACTCGATCATAACCCCACTCGATCCGCATCGTCATCCATAACCCACGACGCGCCCTTGCCCTTTACCTACACGCCATCAGCTTGCCATCAGCAACCATCCTCCCGACACGCGCGTTTTGGTCGAGGGCTTGAAGGACGTCTTTTGCCTATCCCATATGATCGATATATAACAAGTGGCCCGACGGTTGCAAACACAGACACGGAGTTCGGCCCTGCGATTTGGGTAAGCGAAGCGTTGCCGAGTGCTCTCAGTGAACAGTCAACGCAGCGAAGGGTGAATGTAGTTTGGCAGTAGCGTCGTCTATCAAACATCAGCATGTCCTGGAGAGGCGAAGTCTTGAGTTGTTGGTGGAGGTGCCATGTAGAGGAAAGGATGGTCGCTATCGAGATGGTTTCATGGACGTGAGATTTGACGTTAGCCTACTAGTGCAACACCTGGACGGGCATTGAAACCGCAGATGGCGAGATCGCAGAGGCCGCAACTTTGAGGAAACGTTTATGCGCAAAGATCCGGCGTCGACGCGCTTGGAGGAGGAACGGCCGGAATGAACAAGGTCTTGGCGAAATACGAGGCGATGAGGCAGTGGTCCTCACATACCTTCAAGTTTGTCTCCTCATCGACGACGACCGGTGCGTAATGGCGAGGTGGAGCGCGTTTATGAATGCTGACTGGTTGGCAAGGGGATTTTGAGGCTATTGAATTTAGGAATTATCTGCGGTAACATTCTGTGCGATTGATGAGCACCTCGTGAGCGGCGACCTGGACGGGTTTAGCGTATGGCAAGAAAAACGCGCCGTGACGACGATAGCAGTCTCGAGAGGCGTCCGGTGTGTCGCAGACGGGAGATGGATTGCTACTGGGACACACCATGGCTTTGTCTTCGTCTGGGACGCAAAGACGCGCTAAAAAGTCCTCTGGCACAGGGAGGACTACGACACCATCCATGCCGTCGACTTTTCATCGGACTCGATGAGAGAGAACCGCACAGCCACGATTTTTGGCCACATCGGGACCCGCGAACAGATGCAAACACTCCCCCGTAACTCACAACGGATCAAAGAAATAGTGGTCCCAGCGTACAACGCTGGTCTCGTCTGGTTCAACGTGTAGGAATACTCAGTAGAGAACTAAGGTAGACTACGAGTCCGATGTAAGTACTGACCAAATGCACTGCCAGTGGCTAATCCAAAGTCCGTCCAACACGACCTCTTTGTCATTTGTTATTTCTCGCTTTTTAGGCTTTGCGCGCTCACCCGTGCAAAGTCGGCTATGCCAAGTCAAATACGTTGTAATAAGGAAGAAAAAGATTTTCCTGATGCGCCGGCTGCCAGTGGTAGCCCGTCTGAGACAGCCATTTGGGGTTCAGGCTGAGAATGCTTGACCAAGGTGTGGTGGCATACGAACGGGTTGCGGCGGATAACGTGATCAATGCGTGGTTCCGGGAGGACTTTGAACTGGCTCCCTGAGGTTTTGAAGAGGCTACGCACAGTGGATGTATTATGACCCGATGGGGTTTCGAGCATATCCGTGGTATGACTATACCTTGCAACCGGTCGTCTATGATTCGGCCTGTGCGGCGACGACGTTGTTAATTTAGTACTGTGCACGACCCGGTTCGGGCCCGGCTTTGGAGGGCTCCGGCTCAGGGCCTGCAAGTAGTGGCTGGTGACGCGGACTGACCGGGTGCCGAACTGTATCACAAGTTGAAATGCGAGCGCAGAGGTCGATGGGGAGGTCACTCGGATCAACAACGACAGCAGCTGGCAGGCATGATCAACACGCACGAATGGTCGGCGACGACGTACTTAGAGATCCCCAGGACCCTTTACCATTACGAGACTGAGCTGACGAAGCTGTGAATCGAAAGAATGGGCACCAGAGCACAGAGCTCGAGAGTAACTGAAAGGTGAAGGCGAGCTTCCACGAGACGAGCACCAGCAGCGATGCGGACACGTCTGGGGTATCTTAGGAGTGTCTATGGCGCAGGTGGATGGCCAACGAAGCTGTAGAATGTGTCAGAACATGTCCCAGGACACTTGGAACAAGAAAGCAAGTAAAGCTCACCTAGGGGAGCTCGGTTCGAGCTGGGCGACCAGGGAGGTGAAGTAGCCATATCAGGATCATCTGGTAAGGCCAAATGGACAACGGAACCGAGCGCTTCGACGACGCGAACGCATCGAGTCGAGGTAGAGGCCAAGGAGGCGATCAGGGCGAGTTCGAGTCGAGGAAGACCGACGATCGCGATCGGGATTGGCAGCGACGACACCCAGAACAACGATGGATGTTAGACAGGCGACGGGAATGAGTGTATCGATGAAATGAACACGCTACGTCGAGGCACCGGACCGGGAGGGGGCCCGAGCGCAGTGGAGTTCAGGAGGACCGAGGAGGCGATTCAGGCCACCACATCTGTGCCTGAGACAATGGGAGACGAGAAAGGATGGACGGCACAACGAGCGACGAATGTCGCGACTCGATACGGGTCAGGACGGACTCACTGGTTGGAGACCGGTCGAGAAAGCAAAAGCGCAACATACCTAAGCCGTCCATGCCACCTACCACAGACCACCAGAACCCACCGCGACGACGAGGAGACCTAGAAGGTTAATTCAAGGTAAAAGGCTTAAAGGATTTGTCGTCGACATCTCGAACTAAGCTGAATAGCACGGAGGTCATTGCGGGTCGCTCGGCCCGCCATCTCCTAGTAGACTGATTCCAGTCTGCTGTCCAGCACGGACGGTCAAGTCGAACAGATGTCCACGTCGTGTTGCAGACCGAAGTGACTACGTTGCCGAGGTCTAGCATGCACAATATCGATTGGGACAAGTGAAACCTCAAGTATAGCTGTGTCTGCGGCAATGGAGGGCTGCATGGGCTAGCAGGGCCCTGTAAGACCAGCCTGGCTCCGTTCGGGTCGGAACCTTCAGAGCCTGTATATCATTATCAACGCGAGCCCGACTTTTGATTTCTGTCGTCCGGGGAGACTCAGAGCCAAGTCAGGCCCGTAACTCCAATATCGTCAATCGTAGAACGTTCCAAGAAAACTACTTAATTTCATAGCTTTTCGATGCGCAGGTAGCTGGTTAGACTCGTATTTTACCTCGCGTGGCCCTGTGTCCTCGCGGGCGGGGCTGGATTGTGCCTGTCACGTGGTGCCCTGCTGGTCGGACGCGTCCCGTGTCCGTGTTCGGCGAGGGCAAGCCAGGCACAACCTCATCGGGGTCAAGGGGGTTTTGCATTCCCAAGGTGGTGCGTCCGTACGGCAGAGGGGTCAGAGGACGTCATCGGCGCGTCGAGGCAGGACGCAAATGCAGTATAACTGGCCCTGTGCCTAGTACTGAGTATCCAATGTTACTGTGTGTAATAATATGAAAGAGTCTTTGAAGCTCTGGGCGCACCATCTGACAGCTTGAGACTCGATTTGCATTACCTATTTGTTCTTGTTTGTATATCCAAGTTTTTGTTTGTAACTTTGTTGTTCCATGTCGCCCAGCTCGCGACCCGCATTCAATACATATATTTCACCCTCGAACGGAACACCGACCACATTGTCCTAGTCCTATTACTCTGGCGCATGGACGGACATTCAATGAGGAGTTCTCAAGCGCTGGCCAGTTGTAGGAGGATCACGGGTGAGGGGGCGTTCCTGAACTGATGAACTTTGACGGGTGGCGCAACACAGAGTCGCTCCTGCACTCAAAGTAGTTTGCAAGGTCTGACCATGCCTGTGCCTTCTAAATCCCATCATATATTAACTTGTTTCATCATCCATAGCATGTCCGCGTCGCCGTCTCATCCGCGCTTGCACTTCGTCTCGGTCCCTCCATTACGCGCTCTCACCGATCTCAGTCTTGATTATAGAAAAGAAACACTTTTTACAAGGCTCGTGTGGCTGATTGTCACGCAAGCTTCATCTCTCGTCCTACACCGCCATTCCCCAACGTCAAAGTCATGTCTAACAGCCTCCCTCTCTTCTCCCCGACAAGCAACCCCCCTATCGAGGAAAAAACACTGCCGACAACGCTGCATCCAGTCAGGTCTATGGCTGCAGGATTTGCTTCTCAAGATCGTAGGCCTTATGTATATCCCTCTTGAAATCCACTCATCCATCCTCAGCTCTCCGTCAGGGGTCGAGGTTTATTCTCCCAATGACACGGGATTCTAGGCAAATCACATGTTACGATTACCTCGGGAAACAGCAAACTCACGAGGATAACCAGAGATATATCAGTCCCACCACGGGTGCCTGCCGTAAACTCGTTGTGCAGGCCGTCAACCCAAGTGCTCCGAATGAAAAGCGTATCAAGGATCATGCGGACAGCAATAGCAAACTCGCTCTGTGGCTTTCCTCTACAAGTCCGTTTCAGGGGACCGTGTTTTTCAAATGGATCGGAAGTTGGGTGTATTTCGTCCTCAAGCTCCTTTGGCCTCTCGTCTCCCTCGTTGTCCACTTCTGGTTCGGTTTCTCCCATGAGGAAGAGGATTCGGTAGCGTACAACACTGGCAGCTACAAACCGTTCATGCGTCCATTCAGGCGTCAGTTCTGGGCCGCTAGCTCACCGAAAGAATATACCGCACGCATCGAGGGAGAAAACGTCCCGACGCACTCACTTCACCCTCGCCTTCTCATGGTTCGCGAACCCGGAACAAATTTCTGGAGTCCATGCACTGATCCGATCACCATCACACGTACCAAGTTTATCGCCATCTCGTTCTGCGCAGGGGACATGAATTTCCGCGGCCCTGACGGGGAGAAGGAAGAGAGGGGATTTATACAGGACGTTCGCGCTGCTGTTGTTCAACAGGATTTCGACGCCTACTGGCTCGACTTGGAGTGTCTCGGAAAGACGCCCGAAGAAAAAAAGCTGGATCTGTATTGTATGGCAGACGTGTATCGTGGGGCAGAGATCACCTTGATCATGCTTGGTGATACGGTGGATGCATGGAAAAATTGGGGAGGGCGCGTTTGGACCCTTCCTGAAGCACTTCTGAGTCGCCGCCTTTGTTTCAAGTTCCGCGGACAAAGCGAGGTCTATCCGATCTCGCTCCACCAGCTCGGTAACTTGGCTTACGAACAGTACGACTTGGAACAAGCGATCATTAACGCTTATAGCGGCAAAGACCCATTGGAAAGACTGGAGCGTCTTACGTTGCTCAAGTCGGCGATATGGCGCCGTGGGATCACCAGTCCAACTCCACAATCCGATCCTTCCGTAGTTCCCTTGTCTGGACCGCACCCAGCGGATCGGGTGTACGCTCTGATGGGCTTTTTCGAGCATCGCATACAACCAGATTATTTAGAAGACGACCTGCGTGCGTTGGCGCGCTTGTCGATGGCCAATGACAACGATAGGATTGCCGAGCGCATGGTTTCTCTCCTCCCCTCTATCATCCGCGACACTGCATGTTGGTACGCCGACGACGACATTTACTCTGCCAACCTCTGGAACGTGACCCCAGAAATCCAAGTTGCGGGCATCACCGAGACCGGGGCGCTCGTCCTCGATGGCTGCAAAGCGGCATGCATCCGGTGGAAAGATTTTCCAGACATCGCATGCGATCAAACGGATTCCATCAGGCGGACGGTCGTCCTCGTCATCTGCTACCTCGCGTGGCCCTGCATCATCGCCGGTGCGGCGGCATGGACGACCACGAAAACGGGCGGGACCGCGCTCATCATCGTCGGGGTGGTCATATTGGCCTTTTCCCCCTGGCTGTTCGTGTTCAGCCAAGGCGGACGCGTGCAGAACCCACAGCCATGGCTTATTGGCGTCAAGGGCGTCTTGAGCCTCGAGGAGGCTTCGGTGCATCTGTACGGCGGTGGCGTCAAGGGGCAGTATCGCCGTCTCGACTATACCCCGACCGGATCTATGTTCGCGATGCCAGAAATGGGGAGGGATCGTGGTGGGGCGGCGGCGCAGTACGCGTGGGCGCTCTCGGAAGAGCGAGGGGCGCGTGCGGGGCAGATGTACACGCTCGTCGACACGTGCTCGTCGACGATATACTATTTTTCTGCGGAGAGGCCGCCCACGGTGTGTTTGTTTACGGGGAGAGAGGGCGGGCTGGGTCGGTTCGTGTTGTGCTCCGAACGGTGTGCAGTGGACGAGCTGCACAAGGAGACGGTGTTGAGAATGCCGACGTATATCAGTCAGCGGATGGACCTGTGTGATTGGGTTGCGCTGGGATGAACTGAATTTCGACTACTAGAGTATATCATGTAATTTGTTACCTGGGGAAATTTGCTACTAGCTATGGCCCTTTCTTGCCGGTCACTCCTGATCTCCTGCTGACATGAGTATTCAGGTGTCCATAAAGCATGATGCAGGTGAGCTGAGACGAATGCCTACATAAAGTGACTTGAAGGTACTTATGAGCTCCCTGACGAGTGACCACAGTTCTCGGCGGGGCTGAAAACATCGTGATGGATAATTTTAGTGTCATACGAGCAATCATCGTCATTTTCATCGATTGGAGTGTATTGGAGCACCATCCATGCAAGAGCATGCAAGGATGACCCAAGATCATTGACGAGCTAGTGTGGACCCCCAAGGTCCAAGCAGTAAGTTCACGAACATGAATGGCTACATCCCCTGGCCAATGTCAGCTCAGACTTGTGGATAAGTATTGGGTGGTTCAGCTTACCGAGTCGAATTGCCACATTCATCCACAAAATCAGCCGTCTTCTAATTGCTCAGGATGTACTGAGCACTGGCAATTGGGAGATGGCTGAAGGAGGCCCTTGGCATCATTTGTAAAAATATCGCATATGTACGTGATCTCACCGATATAATTCGCTAGAAAAGTGACGGAGAGACAGATAAGGATCTGTAGACAGCTCCCATCTATGCAAGTGCGATTCTTTCGTTGACCTTTCGGTAGAGGGCAACCACTATTTCCTTATTTGGATATGACCGTTGACTTTGCACTTGGCATGTCATGCGCGTTTGATGCGCGTCGCCCTTTTCCTTCAGTCTCGAACTACTTGACTTGAGGTAAGGACCACCCGCTCGTTCGTATGTCATGGTTACTAATTCTACCTAGCTCCTACTAGGTAGATATCCTCTCTAGTCTCGTACTATTTGGCTGGAGCATTGATCCTATGCCTAGTTCAAGTTGCTCGTACTCAGTAGCTACATCAGTTCTGCGACGCATCCACTGTCTACAACTTGTACGATGGGCCGATGTCAATGACCTGCCATCAAGGTTCGTCTTTCTTCTCATCTGCTTGTCCATTGTTACTGACAAAACCCGATTGGATCCAGAGTCGCGTCGATGATAACCATGCAAAGGTCGACGAAAAAAGGCACGCTTTGATATCTCGCGACAACAGGTAAGCCGAGCATAAATTTCATATTAAGACGATCACTCACTGCCGTTAGTTCGACGCGTCAATAAATACCAGTCCATTCGGCCAGTCCAATACGTGGTTCAGTCCAATACGTGGTTCCTTCGCAAGTTGACATTTTGTCACAGATCGCGCATTCGTCCTTTCACTTCCGGATATGCAGTCCGCCGAGCTGGCAGACCGTGATTACTTCATCTTTGTAGGTGCATGACATGAGAGTGAGATTCATCCTACGGGTTCTCCGCCCAGTGCACCGCATATAACCACCTATGGAACTCAAGTCATTAAGAACGCACCCGTGGCACATGAATGTAGGTTGGCCCGTGTATTTTTTCCGATGCCCAGATTGGCAGTGCTTGCATGAGCATGATTGGCAACTCATTCGATAGTCCCGAAGCATGAGGCGCTTGCCAGTAGGCAGTGTCTGAATATGTAATCATTCATACTAGCACCGGACGACTCCAAATCGGTCCTGAGTCTCCTTGCATGTGAGCGACGGAGCAATCCATAACCCCATCGACAGCGTCAAATTAGTCCAGTCTGATTGGCACGCAAGAGGGAGACGAGACTCACGCGAATAGACAGGGAAAGACAAAAATATAACTCGCCAGTCGCCTCAAAGACGGGAGGGGATATGGAGAGCGTGGCTTCCATTAGTACGCCTTTCAGCACAACTTGGCTCGACCTTTGACTTGGTCCCCTATTTGTCCCGTGAGGAAAAGCCGAGCCAGTCAGTCACTGAGGTCCGTGATCCCCTTCGGCACGGCGGAAAAATCCCACTCCATAGGTCCTTTTCGGTGCGCAAGTGGCTGGTTAGATTCGTATTCTACATCGCGTGGCCCTGTATCCTCGCGGGTGGTCACGTTGTGGCAGTGGAGGTTGTGGAGTCGTCGGTCGGGGTCGGAGCGGGTCGTAGCGTAGCGTAGGCAGTCTCGAGTGTAGTGAGAGCCACCACCGCACTCGGGGTAGGCAGCCAGTTCCCCCCTACGCCTCTCCAGCGTCCCCGCAAGTTGTTCGTGTTTAGCTAGCGGTCGGAGATATGACGCCCAACCGTAACTCATTGGGCTTAGTCGGGTTTTGCATTTCGACATCACTGGCGCCTGCGGTATACTCGGGGTTGCGTTTGTGGTGCCTGGGGTGTACCAGGACGGGAGATCGGCGCGATATACCCTGGTGGTCGAGGCAGCGCAGGGAGCTCCCAGAAAATGAACACGCTGCCAGGTCGACAGTGCATATGTAGGCTGCCGATGGTGTGGGTGAGAGGAGGGGACAGGAGCATGTGTCGTGCTCAGAGTGGTCAACTTGATACATAAATGGCCAAGAAATGGAGCCATCTCATTGGATGGGATGAAGGCGGGTCACATTGGGGGATGGAGCACAATTGTGCCAGCCCTGTGCCTGGTACCCATGCATGGGTATCCAACATTGTTGTGTGTGATAAAAAAAAAAAAAAGAGGTCTTTGAAGCTCTGGGCGTATCTCTGATGACTAAATCGGCATGTGCTCCGAGTCTTCAAGTTGCGGGTACAACTTGTCTTTCGAGTCTCGATTTACTTCCCCCTCTTTATTCTTGTTTGTGGGATGCTCAGGTTCTCACACCGCTCAGCTCGCCACTCGGCCCATACTCGTAAGTTTCACCCTCGAGCTAAACATCGATCACATTCAACGGACATTCCATGTGGAGAGTGTCAAGATATTCGTAACGCTGACCAACTGCAAGAGGATCGCGCGTTAATCCCACACCAAGAAGACGCTTGTTCCTGTTCCTGAAACCTGATGCAACTTTGACGAGGCACGACACAGAGTCGTCCTGGCGCTCACACAGTTCGCGAGGTCCCACCATGCCTGCGCCTTCCAAGTGTCACCATATATTTCATCACCCTTAGTGGTGTCCACGTCGTTGTCTCATGTGCCCCAGCACACGACACTGACTCTGAGACGTCCCTTCCATTCGCTCGTTCTTGGCACGAATCTCTATCTTAATCGCAAAAAAACAACTTGAAACACTTGTTCTAAGGTTTGCCTCGTCCGAACAACGAATCGCTTCGTGTTACGGCGGGCCATTGTCACGCAACCCTCATTGCTCGTCATCTATACCGCCACCCTCAAACATTGATATAATCATGTCTAACGGCCTCCATCTCTCCTCCCCGACAAACGACTTGTCCATCAAGGAGAAAACACCGCCGACGACACTACATCCTGTCAGGTCTGTGGCTGCAGGATTTGCTTCACATGATCGTAAGCTTTGTGGATATCCATTTTACAATTCACTCATCCATCCTCAGCTCCCCATCAAAGGTTTGTCCTCCCAACGACACGTCAAAATTCCAGGAGCCAAATCATTTGTTACGATTATCTCGGGAGACGGAAAACTCATGAGGATAATCAGAGATACGTCAGTCCCACCACGGGTGCTTGCCGTGAGCCCATGTGGTCAGTTGTTCTGATGGGCTGCATCAGCCCGGCCTGCATTTAACCCGATAATATCGATCGACCCCACAGCGGGCCTGCAGGGTATATAGAGTGATGGTAATACCAGATGGTTATGAAAGGGCCCGAGTAGTTGGCTGGCGGTGTAAAGAGCCTATATC
>JBBPUA010000775.1:0-12523 GCA_038094355.1 Afroboletus lepidellus | reverse complement strand
GATGAGGAAGAGGATGGATCGGAAGACGCGTCCGACATGGACCAGGATGACCTCGTCATCTCCTCGTCACGTCCGCGCAACCACGCCCTCGTTGAAGACTCGGACGGCGAAATTCAATATGAGCACACTCGAAGTCGATCCGCGTCTTCAAGCTCGTCCGACTCCGAAGATGTACGCAGACGAGGTGCCACCGGCCCGTCGTGGGTAGGACGCACTGGCATCGACGCCCAAAAGATGCACGTCATGCAGACGTCGCTCTTCCGCATGCCGGAGGAAGCGGCCGCGCTTCAGGCCATGAATCAGCCCATACGACCGCGTTTCAAACTATCACCCACCGTGAGCCGCAAACACAGTCGTGACTCCGTTGGAGATGGCCGGTTGGACTCCCAAGAGGTGCGTGGCTCGCTGCTTTTGCTACCCAAAATCTCACAATTCCGTTTAGAGAATATCTTTCGCTCATGACATTGACCATCCCGTCTATCGACCCTCCCGCAAGTACGCACGCGTCGACATATCTGCGTCAGCCGTTGCTGGGAATGAGGGCGTTATCGCAGACGCAGGTCTTGCATTGGGACGCTCCTTCCGCGTTGGATGGGGTTCTGGCGGCAATCTGGTTCACCTAGGCCAATTATGCGGCCCGTCGAGACGAGTGTAAGAACAATCTGTTTGTCTGAGACAGACCACTTATTCCATCGTGGCCAGTCAAACATCCGCCAACTCTTCGGTCGTCACAAAAACGCGCGTCCCCTTCTTCTCAGAACCCCAAGAGGATGTGAGCAATAGGCTCTCCCGGCTACTGCAACATCATCTATCAAAAACGCCCATCGTAAAAGATGAGGACGGGATTCCATTCGCCGACCCATCCTCGGAGCTCTGCTTTTCGTCCTTCACGGCATTGTATTCCAAGACCGACAACTCGTACGAAGCATCGCTTTTCCGCCTTGGCCACGCCTTGTTCGACAACATGGAACTCCACCTGGGTGAGGACGTGACGGTTGATGTTCGAAATCGTGCTTCGTCCATCCGACGCAAAGCAGCGCTCTCCGAGTGGCTAGGAGAAGTCGTAACCTCGTTGGTCGACGCTGATCTTAAAAGGCAATCTTCAACCGACCCCGCTGCCCTCATATTCTCCCTTCTCACCGGTTACCAGATCGACAAGGCATGCGATACTGCTATAGATTGTGGATTCGTCAAACTCGCGACACTCATCTCTCAGGCTTCGGGTGATTTTGAATTCAGGGAAGATATCAGAGAGCAGCTACAGTTGTGGCGGGAACAACGAATAGATGTTCACGTCAACGTGAGTATCAGAAAGATATACTCCGTACTCGCTGGCAGCCTAGACATTCTGGAAGGGTCAAAAGCAAGCAGCTTCGAACGTTGTCCCGACGTCGATCCACTCGAGGGGCTGGACTGGAAACGGACATTCGGAATGCATCTGTGGTATGTTGAACCCATGGATGCGCCTATAGCACAAGTATACCAGTCATACGAGCACGCAGTGCTAGAATCATCTTCACGGGTTGCTCCTCCACGCCCGTACTATCTCGAAGGCTCTCCATCACAGAAACTCGCATTTCACATACCATCCCCTCCTCCCTCTGACGCTCTATTCTCACTCATCCGATTGTATGCAGACCCTGCCTGCTCGTTATCCCAGATCCTTTCCCCGCTCTCCTTCGGACCGTCACCAGCGGACTACTCTTTCCCCTGGCACCTGTACATTATCTTGTCACGATGTATGCGCATTCGTGATTTTTCTGATCGTGGCGAGTCAGAACATGTCGAAGAAATGGACGAAGACGTCTCGGGGCGGCGTGAGGGCCACAGTCCAAGTGCTGACCTACTGGCTAGTTACTACGCCCAACAGCTGGAGCGACTTGGCATGCTTCAGGAAGCTGTTTTCGTACTTCTTCACATTGAAGGTTCTGCTGGGTGAGTTCCCATGGGCTCGGTAGCATTGCAAACCTGACCGCGTATCGACTAGGCGAGAGAAGGCTATCCGGGACGTTCTCCATAGGTCAGCTGATAAGCTGGACGAATGGATGTGTAGCGGTATCCTAGGTAGCCTGAAGATCCCCCGAGCGTGGGTCAATGACGCCAAGGTACACCAATTACGCATCTCTCGACTCCGATCCGCTCATGCATTGTGACAGGCGCTCTATGCCATCAGCCAAGGCAAAGTCTTCGAGGCTTACGAGCTATACGTGGCAGCAGGACTGTATCAGTCTGCACATGACCTCGCGGTGGCCGAGCTCGCACCCGAGGCAGTGATCCGTCAAGACTTGGATCTCTTGACATCCTTGTTCGAGCGAATGGCGACCCAATCCGTCGATGGATGGCATCTCAAGGGCAAGGCACGTCCTCTCATCCTCCCTCGGCCGTGCACTCTCTTACGCGTCGCCTTCAGGCCTATCTGGACTATGCCCACGCCTTGACGCGCCTCCCTGAACTCCATGCATCCATCAGCGATGCGGCAGTACCTGATGCGGTAGAGGAGGCCGAACTCGAGAGCCTTAGCCGCGGAATACCGAGATTGATGGGCATCCTTCCCGACGTGTTGTATTTGCAGAGCGACCCAAGGCACAGGGTCGCGTTGGCCGAGATGATGTCCGGGCTGACGGCGGTGCTGGACCAAGTGAAGCCGCTCGCCCTGGTGCGTCGATTTTGCTCGGTTTTTCGTGTCGGTCTTTCTGACGAGCGACTTGTTTTGCCACGCACGCGGACGCAGGCCCAATCGCAGGTCCGGTTGACGGGCATGGACGAGGCGACGAGGCTGCGGCATATTCAAACAACGGTGCTCGAACGGTTCATGCGGTCCATCCAGGTGTCGTGACGCTCGTGCGTCGAGCTACAACGAATTGTTATTACCGTTATTTAAAACGCATTTCACGAAGAACTAAACGACTTGCGCGCCTCGCTTCTAGAAAGAACGAAGACTGATTAGATCTCACCGCCCCCAGAGTGCTGTGGCATGCAGAATTGTTGGCGCCGAGTATCGTCGTTGGTCAGACTCGCTGCAGCCACGTGTCGACCACGCGGAGAAGCTGCCGGGAGTACGTGACCTCCGCATCTCTTGTCAGATGGGATTAGACTTTCAGAACACGCAACCCTCCGATGACGGAGACGTTGAGTCAAGTTCGGTCAGGTTCTTTTCTGCCAAGGATCCGGTTCACTTTCAGGACCGGGCCGTAACGTCTGGCGAGAACTGACAAGATGGTTCTACTACGCAGTCGGTGATGCGGGCGATGCGGTTCGTAACGGAGCGCCTTGGAAATAGATCTGTCATTCAGATGAATGGCATTGCATCGGCTCCGATGCAATCGGGGTTGAGGCCACGTTGAGGAATGGGTGGATGCGAAAATGGATGAGAGTAATAGGAATGAACGTTTGAATTCACTGTCAAGGGATTCACGAGACTACTAGGCAACTAGTAAGAGCTGCATCGATTCTATCCTTTTCGCCCATGCGTAAAGAGGGTGTCAAAGGGGAGCGCAATTTTGTTCAAGTCCAGGTCTCATGAGCAACGACCACTGTTTGGTTATAATAATATAGATTTCTAAGTAAGAAAAAAAGTACGGAGGGGCGATGATATCGATGATCATAGATAGTCTAACGTGCAAATATGGTCAAGTGCCGTATTTGTAAGCCATAGCGATCTAATCGATAGCCTTGCCTGATTGCAAGAGCACAGTCGCCAGAACGGCAACTTCAATCAGACCAAGCTCAATTGCGCGTGAGCTGAGCTCGAGCACGACGGCGTCATAGCTCTTCGTGACACGAGCCAGCCACTCCGACGAGCCCGGCGCGAACAGCTGACAAGAGAGAGACGTCAAAACTGCAGACAGAACTGCCGAGCAATCCGGAACGTACATGCAAGAACCGCTCCACCGGGGCCCACGCGTACTGCACCCCGCCGTGACTCATCATCCGGTAGCTATAAGAGGGGACCGGTCAGCCGCCGTGCCGGAGAAAGAGCGTCGGCGTACGCACCGTCTGTCAGCAGAAAGTCGTAGCCACTGTCCGACGTGTTGTTTGGTCACGGCGGCCTGCGCCTCTACGGTGGGATGGCTCCGCCACTCGACGAGGGCGACATTCTGCCCTGCGGCGTTCTTGAGCAGGGTGAACGCCTGACCGTCGGTGACGACGCGGTAGTAGGTCTCGTTGTTTGGACCGACGACGCTGCAGTCGACGATGGTCGGGTTCAAGGACGTGAAGCGGAACGTGACGAGCGTATGAAAGGACGGGCTGGCCGAGGACGCCGAGGGATAGGGGAGTGCTCCAAAAATGGAAGGTGCGCTGTTGCGGTCGTTCGTGGCGTTCTGGGCCGTAAAGGGATCAGTACCGTACACCATTGCGCGCCTTCGAATGTCTGGAGTCTTGGGTGACTGCCTGACCATGTCCTGCACCTTCATATAGTGGTCGACACGAGTTTGAAGCTATGTTTTCTGGATGGAATGAACACCGTATGATGAGGAGCATACGCAAGACAACGGCTTCGGGGAGGCGGGACGGAATCAAGAGAGCAGAATGTGCTCACCTAGAATACAAGGCACATCGTCAAGCGGCGCCTCGTTCTGGAATACTCCAAGAATGCAGCTCGTTTGGAGAGTCCGAATGCAGTGTGCAATGTCATCACGGACGTCGTCACGATGCGACGGGGCCTGTCTGCTCGGGTCTCAAGGGGATGGAGGCGCCTGCAAGGACTTCACCGCCTTACTAACAGAATGTAGATAATGAGATCTTGGGCTCACTAAACAGTGCAACTCTTCGGTCCGTCGAGGAGGATCTCGAACGTTTGAACACCGAGTGCACGAGGCCACAGTCATAAGAGATGCGAGGGCGGGCGGGATGTTTGCCATCCGCTCCGAGTCACCGACTCCGGCATGAGACGAGATCACAAATAGAATGGCGACTGCTGTTCATTTGGGTAGACATCTAGGAGAATCCCGTTAAGGATTATGAACACTTGTGAAATTCAATGCCACAACGAAACAGGAATTGGGGAGGGTAATACTAGAACATGTAAGACATGCAATGAGGTAAGACATCGATACACTTCATACAGCCATCAATACAACTCATGTGAACACTTGAATGAATTGCAAGGCGGCTGCAATCACACTACATGGCATACCTAGTTGAAATACATCAGGAGACAATCGGAGAATCAAAGAGGGCACACACTTCCTTGTCCACTCCCTGGCAGTTGCTTCGTACCGGGGACGATCCGTCTTGTACAGATGTGCGATATCGTGCACCAATGGGTCATCGGGATTAGGGTCCGTTAGCATCGAACAAATCGAAAGGAGCACTAGGAAGGGTATTGAAAGTAGTATAGGGTACAAGTCGAAGGAGTATACCTTTCGAAATGGTCAACGCCGGCGACCATTGGTCTTTGAGGATGTCAAGGCAGATGGAGCCGTTGGCATTGATGTTCGGGTGATAGATCTTGGTGGTAAAGCTGACTTTAGGTGGCTTGAATGGATAGTCCGTGGGGAAAGTGATTGAGAGGAAGAAGACGCCGCCCGCGTATGGTGAATCACCCTGAGCCCACGATGATTCATTTGGGGCGATATCTCGCTGGACAAACTACATACCGGACCCATAATCGTCGCCTGCCATTGGAACATGTTGTCACCTGTAGGACCAGCGCTGCAAGACGAGGGTGGGTCACGTCCGAGGTCGATCAGCTCCTGCGACGATGATTGGCTGTCAGCTGGCGCCAAAGGGCTGATAGGGCACAGAAGCGTATTAGTACCTTGTTAATGCGCTTGAGAGCCATGGCAATGAGACGTAAAGGTGCTGGCGAGTCTGTACAAGCGGTACAAGGTGAATCGTGATTAGATCGAGTATCATCGCACACGATCAACGGAGGAGGAAGGGCGGGGTGGATCAGACGACAAGGTTGGAGCGGTACGAACAGGAGGAGACTGGGGTCAGCGATGAAATGCGGGGGAATGGGGCAAGATACGCACGGAGTTGGTTGTGGACCGAGGACGAGGAATGGAGAGGTGGAAGGGAGAGTTCAAGTCGCTTGCGGGGGTGGTGGCTATTTAGGATGTTTGCAAACTGTTTGGTTGCTGACAAAGTCACTGGCTGTGCAACGGGCGCTGTTCTGGTACGTTCCACGCCGACTAAGTTACTACGAATTACTAGCGTCGCGTCCTATCAGCCCGACGCCGACAATCACACCCTCGGCGAGCACATCTGCAGCCTTGCGCCCCTCCTTTGCGTGGTGTTCCGCCTGCTTTATGAACTCTGCCTTGACCGCGTTGGCGCGTGCGATCTGGACACCCACGTTGGTTCCGGATCAAGGAATCCGAAAATTCGCGTACCTCTTTCCTGTGGTGCAGACACTCTAGGTAGTCCTCAGCTTGCAGTTTGCATTCCTGCGGTGCATCCGCGCGTGCATAGCACTGCCCAACTTCCATCAGTATAACCGCGGGACGAGCGCCTTACATTACCTTTTGGAATTCCTGCCAGTATGCAAAGCACCGGGAACGACCTAGAGAGGCGTCAAGAGACGCTCAGGGAAGGCGAGGCGCTGCGCACCTCCAGTGTAACCGAAACCTGACTACATGATGCGACGGTCAGCGAGGCATGGACACGAGCTAGATGAGCAAACAACACATACAGCCATTAATGGGATGAGGAGTAAGAGGAGCTGTGACAGCTGGCTGGTCACGGTGTGATGGATGTCACAAATGTGCACAGCCACTGATATGCCTTGTTCCCTGCCATGGCAGATCAAACAGAGCTCGCCTTCGTCAAGAATTTCGTGAAAACAATCGCCACGCAGCCCGTCGCGTTTGACGATGACTACCAAGCCCCACCTCATCTCGCTCTGAGGCGAGTCCCGATTTTGTCGGTGCGTGTCCGAGTCACCCGCCCTGGTCTGTCTCGAGCTGCCGTCGCGTAGATTCCAGTTCCACCCCTTCCAGAACGTAAAGAAGCCTCCTCGATGCCAGCAGGTAGGCCACACCTTTGGCGCACCCGCGCGTGTGTTAATCGGCAAGTATACTTGAAGCGGCCACCATCAACATTACGTTCAAATCCTTGAAGCCCCCCTGCGCCTTTTCTCTCGCCGTTCAACTCACCGACACTATCTCCGACATTAAATCCCACCTTGCAACTCAGCCTCGTGCTCCCCCTGCAGACGCACAGCGCTTACTCCTCAAGGGAAAGGCTCTCGTGGACACGAAGCTCCTCAAAGAGTACGACGTAAAAGACGGCGGTACCATAAATTTGATGGTTAAACCTGGCATTGATTGGGACCCTACAAAAACGTCGTTCCCTTCTTCCGGCTCCGACATGGCCCCGATGGACGTCGAATCAGCTACAAAGCTCACGGCGACCCACAGGCACACCCGAACCCCTTCCATTGTCTTGTCTCCTTCTCCGTCCATTGCCTCCCTCGAGCCAGAAAGTAATCTAAAACCTCAAGATATCACACTCACGCTCGATACCTCGGTCATACCCACCGCCTCGCTTTCTTCCGCGCGGTCATCCTACCAGACGACCATCTGCGAGCCTGCCTTTTGGAACCGCCTGCTTTCCTTTTTACGGTACAGCTCTTCTCGCCCACATACCACCCTTACTTATCCTGTTCAGGGCGGAGTTTTCGAACGAGAGCGATGCATTGGTGGCGTTTGAAGATTTCCTGCGCGTGAGCAAGGGTGGAATGACAGCGAGCGAAATCGCCAAGATCCGTGATCACGTCGGCGTTGTGGGCATGGCTGGCACCTGAGGCTGGATTTGTCAAAGATTCGGATAGAACTAGGCATTCTTGAAAGGATTTTGGTATTTGGTTTGTAGTATCGCCGG
Organism: Afroboletus lepidellus; assembly: GCA_038094355.1. NCBI lineage: Eukaryota > Fungi > Basidiomycota > Agaricomycetes > Boletales > Boletaceae > Afroboletus > Afroboletus lepidellus. The sequence goes on along the minus strand of JBBPUA010000775.1, from coordinate 4,696 downwards.
CGCCTGCATTCTCTAGCTCATGCGGGGATTGATCAATCTGCCCTGTCCAGCCGAGCATTTCTCGGCATCCACGTCAGAGCAATAGCGTAATACGATGTCCCTCGGTCACACACCGGCAACCAAATGTCCGCTACTCACTGCCATGTGTCTTTCCAGTAAACGAGGTCGCAGTGCAAGACGGTTGATTTCCAATGGACAGTGTGTCTGACGAGTAGGAATGGGCTTGCATCCTGTTCAGTGGCACTCACAGTCATTTCCCGGCCTGTGTTGTCATCACGATTTGGTGCTGACTCACAGAGATTCCCGGGACGGAGATATGGTCTGCTTATAGCTTCAGCAGTGAGCGCCCCTGACACAATCGCAATGGCTTCTACTCGGGACATATTGCTGCAGTCCGACGTCACCAAACAGAAACTCGAGGCCGATGGTTCATTCAACAGAGCTGCCGCTTCATTTAGGAACTGGGTCCAAAAGGACGGCCAGTTTCCACCCGAAAGAGGTTCGTACTGCATGACCCGAAGCGAGGCGTAAGCGGGCCGGCTCAGCCTGCTTTTTTTTCAGACAGATACCACCTCTACGTGTCTTACGGGTGCCGTGTGTCCGTTTGTCCATGTACTGCATCATCCTTTTGAAAAATTTGTGTCATAGCATGGGCCACCCGCACGCTTATCACGCGGAAATTGAAAGGCCTCGAAGACATCATTCGTGCGTGTGCATCGCATTCAGACAGAGTTTCCGTGATGTAGAATTTTCCTCCTGTTAAGCTGTCACTGCCGTATCTCCCCGTATGAGCGAATTAGGGTGGCCATTTGGCAGCGTTGATCCGTTTCCGGGAGCGGACGCTGACCCGCTGTACAATGCTCAGCACGTCAAGGATCTTTATCTCAAGGTAGATCCAAGCTACAGCGGGAGGTACGCTACGTTTCGCGTCCCAAGGATCCGTTCGTGTTTCTGATCTGCGTCGCCAGGTTCACCGTCCCTATCCTCTGGGACAAGAAGGCACACACGATAGTCAACAATGAAAGCTCTGAAATCATCCGCATGTTCAACACTGCTTTCAACGACTTGGTCTCTCCAGAGAAGGCGTCTATCGATATCTACCCTGAGCAACACCGCGAGAAGATCGACGAGATCAACGCGTGGGTGTATGACACCGTGAATAGTACGCACGTGTTCACCTTGTCGTTGGTCTGATCTCGATGGCCCTTGCAGATGGTGTGTACAAGGCTGGGTTCGCGGTAACGCAACAAGCATATGAAAAGGCGGTGTACCCGCTTTTCGAGAGTCTGGACCGCCTCGAGAAGATGTTGACTGGCAAGGACTATCTCGTCGGCGACACGCTGACAGAGGCTGACATCAGGCTTTTCGTTACAATCGTGAGCGCCTCTTGATCTCGCGTGCGATCTCATCTCATCATCGTCGCACCTGCCAGATTCGTTTCGACCCTGCGTACTTTGGATTGTTTAAATGCAACCTGCGTACTATCCGAGACGGGTATCCTGCCATCCACTTGTGAGACTGAAATCGTGGAGTGAGAACGCTGACCAAACGTTTCGCAGATGGGTTCGCAAATTGTACTGGAACGCTGACTCGGACGCGTTCCGGTCGTCGACCAACTTTCAGCATATCAAAGGCGGCTATTATTGGTCCATGGCTCAGGTGTGCTCTCTTCTCAACGGACGAGGCCATCGTGCTCATCCTTAATGCAGAGCAACCCGACGCGCATCGTTCCGGTAGGCCCGGTGCCAGATATTGAGCCACTGTAGCCACCATGTTCTAGTAATTAATAAGTTGATATGCATGATTTGCGTCGACATCTTTTTGAGCGTTCACTGACAGGCATCAGTGTCGGTTTTTCGGTCGTCTCATCCATTATACCACGGTACGGGTACGGGTACGGGTACGGGTACGGGTTTTGAGAGCCCTGATGACCGTGCAACCTTTGTCATCACGCTGGAAACGTTTGTCAGGCCCAATCCTTATAAACGGACCGGCGGGAGAGGACATTCCTGTATGGCGACTCCGCTCCGGTTTATAAGCCAGGTCTTCCGAGTCAGCAGACCACCCCTAAGCGTCTACTCCGCTCGCCGCGTATCGTTGAGAACATTCGCCATGGCCGCTCAGAACACCTCATCGCAATCCGACATCGGCAAAATGAAGCTCGAGGCCGATGGCTCCTTCAACCGGGCGGCTTCTTCATTTAGGAACTGGATCCAGAAGGAGGGTCAGTTTGCCCCCGAAAGAGGTGCGTGGTCCTCCGTGGTCCACCGACTATGACGAACCAGGTCCAGACAGGTATCATCTCTACGTGTCCTACGCATGCCGTATGTCCCCTGTTGCTTGCTGTGCTTCACTTTCGAATCCTGTGTCGTAGCATGGGCCACCCGCACCCTTATCACACGGAAATTGAAAGGCCTCGAAGACATCGTCCGTGCGTGTCCATCACACTCCAAGGTCCCCGTGATCTGTAAGGCTTCTTCTCGTTAGCTGTCTCCGTTGTATCTCCTCACATGGGAGAATCTGGATGGCCGTTTGCGACCGCTGATCCGTTCCCCGGCACGGACGCCGACCCGCTGTACAACGCCCAGCACGTCAGGGATCTCTATCTCAAGGCGGACCCCAACTACGGTGGCAGGTCCGCCATCCCGATCACGGCGCACGTGCATTCGCTGACGCCCCTGTCAGGTTCACCGTCCCCGTCCTCTGGGACAAGAAGACGCACACGATCGTGAACAATGAAAGTGCTGAAATCATCCGCATGTTCAACACCGCCTTCAACGGCCTGCTCCCACCCGAAAAGGCATCCGTTGACATTTATCCTGAACAACACCGCCAGCAGATTGACGACATCAACGCGTGGGTGTATGACGCCGTGAACAGTACGCGCGTTCCGGGTCGTGCTCGGCCGGTTTGTAAGCTGACCTCGGTGCCCGCTTGACAGACGGCGTGTACAAGGCTGGGTTCGCGGGATCGCAGGAGGCGTACGAAAAGGCGGTGTATCCGCTCTTCGAGAGTCTGGACCGCCTCGAGAAGATGTTAACCGGCAAGGAGTATCTCGTCGGCGATACGCTGACGGAGGCGGACATCAGACTCTTCGTCACGATCGTAAGCACCTCCCGATGTCCTGCGCGCGCCTCGGTCTCATGACCGTTACCCGACAGGTTCGTTTCGATCCTGTGTACGTCGGGCACTTCAAATGCAACTTGCGCACGATTCGGAACGGCTATCCGGCCATCCACACGTGAGATTCCGTCACCGTTGACGGCCGAGTGGAGTCGCTAAGCGATGGACGTCTTGCTCCGCAGATGGCTTCGCAAGTTGTATTGGAACAACGATGCGTTCCGGTCGTCGACCGACTTCCAGCACATCAAAGTCCATTATTACTGGTCTCAGACCAAGGTCTGGTTCCTGCCTGCCACATCAGTCTTCCAGCTGATCGCAGCACAGGTCAACCCTACGCGCGTCGTCGCCGTGGGGCCGACGCCTGACATCGAGCCACTCTAGGTTGAATCAACAGGGCTGCCCGATGGGTGTATATGTAACGAAGACCGCATGCTGTATTACTACAACGTTGTCTCGGTCACAAATACTACGTGAGCTATTTACGGACATAGACTGTCAGGACTACACGAAGGACGAGGACTGCGACGGAGAGCGATAGCACGATCATCAAGATCGCGAGCAGCAGAGAACGAATAGGGGCTGATGAAAGGCCCGAGCCCGTGGCCGCAGCGACCCGTGGGGCAGGACACTGCGAACTGACTTGCGCTTGAGAGTTTACGACCGTGGGCGAGGACGACGATGCGGATGGGGTTGGGACGGACGAGGGGGAAGTGAACGTAAGAACATACGAGGTCTGAGAAGACGTGGGGGGCGAGACGGACGGAAAGGAAGAGGATGCAGTCGACGACGGAGTGGTCAGAGTAAGTACGCGTGAGGTCGACGGTGATGGGGAAGAGGACGAAGAGGACGTAGTAATTACAGAAGATGGAACGGACAACGGAGGTGACGAGGAAAGACCCAAAGGCGAAGAGAACGTGAGCGTCGACGTGAGTGTGGATGCGGGAGTCGTGAGCAAGGAAGTAGAATTGGGCAACGTAGATGTTCCCGGAGGATCAGGAGAAGACGACGAAAACGTGAACATGAGCGATGTAGACGAAGAATACGTCGAGGAAGGATCTGCTGTGCTCGAAGTCGTAAAATGACCAAACGTATTTGAAAATGAAGCAGTGGGCGTCGAAAGATTGAAAGTGGACGGGTGGGTACGGGTGTGGTTGAAGAAGCATGTGTGGTTGAAGAAGCACGATGTGGTCGTCGGAGTGCTGGACGGCGAACTGAGCGCACTAGAGTTCAAAGTCATGGTAGCGGTGAATGTGGTCGTCGGAATCGATGGAAACGTGATCGTCGTGCCAGTATCCAGCGTCGCGGACGATGTCGTCGAGGTGCCTTGACCGGATGAATGGGGAACCGAAACGACAATAAGAGGCGCTACAGCTCTTTTTTCAGGAGGACCAGCGATAGCACCACAAGTCGTACAACTGGAGGGGGAGTTGTGTGCAGAGTGATGCAAAGTGGCCGCCAGAACACCCTGATACAAGTTGATGTCATCCAAGCATTCAGAGACATCGCGTAGCTCCGAACATCCGGCGGAGGTGACGGCAGAGGGCTTGCAGGCTCTGAAGCAGAAGCGTTTTTG